>JAQOTM010000677.1:0-90000 GCA_029168755.2 Tillandsia fasciculata
GGGGACGACGGAGAATCCCCAAACATTCGACAAAAAGGACGACGGAAAATCCCGAAAAAATTCTTAAAAATTATTCTTACTAACCGGAGATCGACGGGAAGTCGCCCGGTCGCGTTCTTGCTTCGTTCGATATTCCGGGAAGATCGGGCTCCTTCTCTTTCTACTTTCATTTCGTCGGCTAGGGTTCCGTCTTTTCCTGTTTTCTTTTCTTTCTCTCCTCACCAGATAGGGTTTATTTTACTTTTTCCCTTTCTTTCCGATAATCGGGATCGGACTTATATGAATCCCTATTATGTGATTATTATTTTAATTGTTTTTCCCATTTATTTCAACGGTTACGTAGAAGGAAAAACCCGCAAATATCGGATTTATTAAATATCTGATTTACGAGATTAAAATTCCCCTCCTTTTAAATCCTGGCCACCGATTATTTAATCCCTTCATTAAATAATCATGAGAAATAAATTCCCAATTTTAAATACACATATAATTAATTTTCCCTTTAATTCGTTCGTAAGAGAATTCTAATTTCGTCATCGGATAATTAATTAATTAATTAATTAATTAATTATCCCCTACGAGATAACCCACCTTATCTCGAACGGGTGCAAGATATTTTGCACGGATTCCGATGCATGACTAATCACCGCGTCACTAAGGATCCCGTTCCGGGAGATCCCGACATCGTATTTCAGATCCGACCGCACCGTCGGTCATCATTTTCCGCGCTCTATCACAGAAAAATACCTGCACCACCCACCGGCCAACTTTTCGAAATTAAATAATTTTATTTCGCTTAAGGCTTAACTAGTTTACATGTGAGTTGAAATGCCCCTAAGGGCCGAATGACTACATCCCCACTTGAGCATTTAGAAGGAGGCAGGGTAGCTGTGAATATCATCAGCGTTTTGTTTAGTTCCTACTGCTTTGGTTATTTTTGTCTCTTGAGGACTTAGTGGGCAGACCGTCGGGCCTGGCGGTGGTACCCACTGAGAACTCCCTTTTTGGTGTAGTTCTGTCACGCCCCGAGGGTTTCATTAGCGGAAGACAGTGTCACGCCCCCGGGGGTTTTTGAGTCAAACAAAGCGGAAATGTGCGTGTATAATTTTTTTTTCTTAATGAACAAGCATCAGCCTCGTCCCCGGTGCGTGTCAGACCGCCACATACACAAATTCACCCTGCCCACGGACAGAGTCTCCTTTGTATATGCACGGCGTCTCATTTAAAACATTCAACATACAATCTTTAACCACACAGTCACAGTCAACAAGTACGAGAGTGTAAAGACATTTAATCACATTAAGAGGAACCTACAAGTTTGCAAACGGTGTCCACTCGACACCCATTCCTTTAAAAATGTCTACACATTCACAGTAAGGCGGCTACATCGTTTTGGAAAGGATAAATCCACAGGTTTTCAAAGCAGTGCCCACACGACACTTGGTTTTGAAAAACATTTTCGAAACCCCTTTTTGTTCGGTATAAAACAGGCCGCATATAAGTCATTAAGGAACATTATCAATACCACACCACAAAACAGTCACACGATCCAACATCCACAACATTCCACAATCAAACAATTGAAAACTTAAACTTAGATATAGAGAGATGAGATAACCCAAGCGAGAATGTTGGAATAAACCTTATCCAACTAATGTCCTTTAATCGCTGCCTCACCGTCGTCCCGACTATTACACCTAGTCAAACCTGTCACGGAGTGGGTAAAGTCAGTGACAAACAAAGTAGATGTCTTAACAATAACATGGATTAAAGAACAAACCAATTTCATCGGAACCTTTCGCTAAAACCCTGTCACAAAATAAGCTGGGCACCAACCCCAGAATACCGAGTTAAGCTGGGCACCAACCCCAGAATACCGAATTAAGTTGGGCACCAACCCCATGATGCTTTTAACCCCTTCACGGTGCTAGTGCGAACACTGAAGCTGGCGTGAAGAGGTCCCCACCCTACACACGTGGGGCACACGGGTCATAAAGACCACTTCTCCGGAAAAGTACACCATTGCGGGGGCCTATTCCGCCGGTGTACGTGCAGCATCCAAAGTCCCCGCGACCGCAGCCGCCACAATTATTATGTTAAATTAAACAAAACATTTATGCGAAAGGTTACACTGTCCATCTACTTTGTTAGGTAAATTGAGAGCACTTTTAATGACGATAGATGCACTTACTGCATTTGTTGCACTTATAGCAACTGTACCCACCTGGTTGAAGATATACGTCCGCGCCCGCGACCCTCACAAGCCAAACGGAGCTCCTCGCGGCCTACTAAAATATCCAACAGCACAAATTAACACCTTACCCTAATCAGGTAAAATCAGTGGTCCCGACCACTGTAACATTAAACCCCCAAAACTGAGACCACTGCACCTAGAGGACCGGGACGTCAATCAAAAACCCAACAAATCAAAATCGTCAAGTAAAACTGAATGACTCAGATCAAACCGGGTCCCCGACGATAAAACCGATGGTTAACCACAACCGGATCGCGACTACATCATCGCGAACTCCGTCGGAACCCAAAATCCGCTAACGGAAATCCTACAAAAACCAATCCCTCAACTAGTAGCCAACTCGGGACGTCATGGTCCAGCCGAGAAGCCCTGACGACGAAAAGATGAGAAAAAGACCCGACGGCGCGCCCCCGACAATTTCGTCGAGGCACGGAGCGTCGGCGAAATCGGCACCCAACAAAATAAAATAATGACCAAGTAGGTCCCAAGTGGCTGTACCAAGAAAGCCGCGGAAATAACGATCCCAACGGCGAAAACGGCGCTCAAAACGGTGGAGAAACGGACAAAAACGGAGCAAATGAATTTCGGGCTGTCGGTTGGTGCACGGGGCAACCATGGACCGGGTCTGCGCATCGGGCGGCCGAGCAGCGTACGCCGGGTGCACGCAGGGAGCGTGCACCGCAAGTCTTGGGCCGGGCCGGTGCACGACACAAGCGTGCACCGGGTCTGCGCTTCCCGGGTGCGGAGGCGTGCGCCGGGTGCACGCCTAGAGCGTGCACCGCGCAGGCCGGTGCACGGTTGCGTGCACCGGGTTCGTGGATTCCTCGCCGCGGGGCGTACACCGGGTGCACGCCCAGGCCCGTGGACCGCGCTGTACGGATTGCTACAGTAAACCCTATTTTCGCCGTTTTCGCGCCGTTTTCGCTCCCGTTTCGCGATTTCTTCTCCGTTTTCGCTCCCGTGCGATCCCGGCGACGACCTCGCGAACATGGTAACGACGGCGGCGGCCTCCCGTCTAACAACGGCGGCGGCGGCCTCCCGTTAACCCACTATGTCCCGCCGGAGTCGCCCGAAAAATTCCCGAAAAATTCCCGGAAAATTCCCGGTAATTCTAACGGCTAAACCGACGATCGACGAACACCCAAAACGTCGATCGGAAGTTCGATAACAAGAAACCCGTTAAAAACCATCAATTAAAATCCGATAAAAATCCTCGATCACACCCGATCAAGAACGAGGATAAAATATGGATCAAAACCCGACGAAAATCCGCGAACGATGTTCCGATTAAAATAATCTAACAAGAACACGGAAAACCCCCGATTAATTTAACAAACGAAACGATGATGACTAACCTTAAATTTATCGGAATAAAAGATCCGATCTTGTTTCTCGCGGCGTCGGAAATCCGGATCCGCTCCCCGTAGACGATGGCGTCTCGTTCTCCGATCTCCGGCACGTGAATCGGGGCGATCGGGTTCCTCCGCTTCCTCCTTCTTTTCCTCTTTTCTCCTCCGGTTAGGGTTTTCCTCTTTCTTTTCTAATTGGGGTTCGTTTGGTTTTCGGTACGCACGAAAGAGGAGGGTTTGAGGAGGCGGTATTTTAAATTAGGGTTTCCATTCGGTAAACGGGGAATAAATAAATCTCGTTATTTATTTATCCCTTTTTATCTTATTTCATACGTACGCACCGTCAAAATCCCCCTCGGATATTTTTGACTCTACTTGATTAATTCATTAATTAATCCTTACCGATAATCCCTATTATTTAATTATTATTTTTCCCCTTTTTATTTCATACGGTACGTAAGAGAAACCCGCAAATACCCGGATTTTATCTCTAATCCAACCCACGAGATAAAATCCCACCTTTTAAATTTTTAATTTTAAATCCTGGTCACCGATTATTTAATCACCTTTATTAAACAATCTTGGGGAAATAAATTCCCAACTTAAATATCTGGATTTTATCTCTTATCCAATCCACGAGATAAAATCCCACCCTTTTAAATTTTCAATTTTAAATCCTGGTCACCGATTATTTAATTACCTTTATTAAATAATCTTGGGGGAAATAAATTCCCAATTTAAATATCTGGATTTTATCTCTTGTCCAATCCACGAGATAAAATCCCACCAATTCAAATCCTTTAATTCGCTCGTAAGAGAATCCAAACTCCCCTTATCGGATAATTAATTAATTAATCGCTCAATTATCCCCTACGAGATAACCCACCTTATCTCTAACGGGTGCAAGATATTTTGCACGGATTCCGATGCGTGACTAGTTGCCGTATCACTTAGGGTCCCGTTTCAGGAGATCCCGACATCGGATTTCAAATCCGATCGCACCGTCGGTCATCATTTTCCGCGCTCTATCGCAGAAAAATACACGCACCCCGCCCCGGCCGACTTTTGAAACTTAAATAATTTTATTTCGCTTAAGGCTTAAGCAATTACATGTGAGTTCAAAAATACCCCTAAGGGTCGGGTCACTACACCACTCACACTTTATAAAAAGTTTCGTCCCGAAACTTAAGCACAAACCTCACTAAAACAAACCGGGAAAACATTCCCTCACCTTCGATTCTAGTTCCCATGTCGCCTCGCGCTCTTCGCGATTACTCCACTGGACCTTCACATAGGGGATAGTTCGATTGCGCCACTTCTTGTCCTCTCTTGCCAAAATCCGCACCGGCGTCTCCTCGACGCTTAAATCCTCTCGTAACTCGATGGTAGAGGCATCCAAGGCATGAGAGGGGTCAGCGAGGTACTTCCGGAGCATTGAGACATGGAACACGTTGTGGACTCGTTCGAGGTTCGGTGGCAGGGCTAATCGGTACGCCACCGGTCCTGCGCGTTCCATGATTTCAAATGGTCCCACGTACCTCGGGCTTAGCTTTCCCTTTATGCCGAAACGTCGGTTTCCTTTGGAGGGTGAAACCCGGAGTAGCACATGCTCACCCACCATGAACTCTAAGTCTCGGCGCCTGTTGTCCGCGTAGCTTTTCTGTCTGCTCTGGGCGGTCAGTAGTCTTTGTCTAATCAATCGCACCTTTGCTTGTTGCAGACTTCGCCAAAAGTTAGACACGAATCACGTGTCCCTGTCCGATGTGATAGACGTCGGCACTCCGTGCAACCTTACTATCTCATCAATGTACGTTTGTGCCAGTCGTTCCCGGGTCCATGTCGTGTGTATGGGCAGAAAGTGGGCCGATTTCGTCAAACGGTCCACAATCACCCAAATTGCATCGTGTCCTTGCGGCGACCACGGGAATCCGGTCACGAAATCCATGATAATCATGTCCCATTTCCACTCGGGCACTGGTAGAGGTTGCAATTTTCCTGCCGGGCGCTGATGCTCGGCCTTCACCTGTTGGCACACCAGGCAGTGTGCCACAAATCGTGTCACGTCTCCCTTCATTTTGGGCCACCAGAAGGTTTGTTTGACGTCCTTGTACATCTTCGTTCCCCCAGGATGCGCTGCATATGGGGCAGTATGCGCCTCCCGCAGGATCTCCTCCTTGAGCTCCGGTAGATCCGGCACGCAGATCCGTCCCCGAAATCGTATCGTGCCGTCGGAGTCCACTGCAAAATCACCTTCCTGGTCGGCGGTTATCCTACTTCGCACCAGCTGGAGTTGGTCGTCCGTCGATTGCCCTTCGAGAATCCTGTCCAGCATGGTGGGTCTGACTACCAGTGTCAAAAGTTGTGCGACTGTATCTGCCGGTACTACTTCTAGTCTCAATCGCGAAAATTCCGCAATCAGCCTATCCTGCTGTGTAATCGCGCTTACGCCTGCCTCCTCGGTCTGCCCCTTACGACTCAGGGCGTCGGCCACCACGTTTGCCTTTCCCGGGTGGTAGTGGATCGTTAAATCGTAGTCCTTCAGTAGCTCGAGCCACCGTCTTTGTCGCAAATTTAACTCCTTTTGGGTGAAAAGGTACTTAAGACTCTTATGATCTGAGTACACATTACAGTGTGCCCCATACAAGTAGTGTCTCCAAAGTTTGAGGACGAACACAACCGCTGCGAGTTCCAAATCATGTACGGGGTAATTCCGCTCGTACTCCTTGAGCTGCCTTGACGCATAGGCTATTACCTTTCCCCGTTGCATGAGTACTCCACCCAATCCATTTCGCGACGCATCGCAATACACTTCATAATCCTCCCCTGGCTCTGGCAGGGCGAGGATCGGGGCTCGTGTCAATCTATCCTTGAGCTCCTCGAAGCTTCTCTGACATTTGCCAGCCCAGATGAACTTTTCCCCCTTTCTAGCCAATCGGGTCAAAGGGGTGGCTATCTTGGAGAATCCCTCCACGAAGCGCCGGTAATACCCGGCTATTCCCAGGAAGCTTCGGATTTCCGTTACCGTTGTCGGTTGGGGCCAGTCCGTCACCGAATCTATCTTCTTCGGATCCACTGCGACTCCAGCCGCCGAGATTACGTGTCCCAAGAAACCGACCTCACGGAGCCAAAACTCACACTTTTTGAGTTTGGCGTAGAGTTTCTGTTCTCGAAGGGTCTGGAGTACTGTGCGCAGATGTTCTTCATGTTCCTCGTCTGTACGGGAGTAGATGAGGATATCGTCGATGAAGACCACCACGAATAAGTCCAGGTAGGGTTTGAATACCCTGTTCATCATATCCATAAACACTGCCGGGGCATTTGTGAGCCCGAATGGCATTACAGTAAATTCGTAATGGCCATAGCGTGTACGGAAGGCCGTTTTGGGAATATCTTCTCCCTTAACCCGGACCTGATGATAGCCCGACTGCAGGTCAATCTTCGAGAACACCGTCGCCCCCTGTAATGATCAAAGAGATCGTCGATCCTTGGCAGGGGGTACTTGTTCTTAATAGTGACCTTATTTATCTCCCGGTAATCGATGCACAACCGGAGACTTCCGTCCTTCTTTCTTACAACAGGACGGGCGCGCCCCAGGGCGACGCGCTTGGTCTGATAAAACCCTTATCCAAAAGGTCCTCCAACTGTGCCCTGAGTTCCTTCAACTCCGCGAAGGCCATCCTGTACGGTGCTTTAGTGATGGGTTTGGTGCCGGGAAGCAGCTCTATCGGAAAGTCAACCTCTCGCTCCGGCGGCGTTCCGGGGAGCTCCGCCGGAAATACATCCGGAAATTCCCTTACCACTAAGCCTCAAATGTCGAATCGTCGGCGCTAACCATTAACCCCAAAAGCCTGAGCTTTCAGAGGTGCGCATCCGATTCACTTAAAGTGGCATACACCGCACCACAGATCTCGACCAGACCCAACCCACTTGGATGTCGGGTCTATTGTTGGGCCTCTTGCCGTTAGGTCTATTGCGGACCACGGCCCACTCAACCTATTGGGCTCACCCAACCCAACTCACTAGTCCCTTGGGCCTATTGTCTCAAGGCAGGAAGTTGGACCTATTTGACCCATAATAAAGGGGCCAATACCAAAGACAACTAAGTCTTCGCATCCTTATAGGGCAGGAAGATACAGAGTATTTGCTCCTAAGGGTTCTCCTGGGGTCAAGACCAACATTACTCTTCATAAGGGGTCTTTCCTGCTACTACTTCCCTCGGGTAGTGCGTCCTTTGTCGTGTCATCGCATAAGACCCATCATCCGTGTCGCGACTCTGAAGAATCATTCCCGGGTTCGGGGCAGTAAAAATGGAACTGTCCCGGTTTGTCACGTTAGAAGCAAAGGTCGTGCTTCCGGAATGAATAATTTCCCCCGAGGTGCTCCTCTGTAGATGATGCGTTTCCAGGTTCCTTGCGGTGTCTTCGGATATTGGGGTGGTCGGCCCCCGTCGGGAAAGTCGTTCCCGGGTTATGGCTGGGGTCGTTTCGGCCCCCGGCAGACTCATGATCCTTCTGCCGGGTGTGTGGAACGACCAGTTCCCGCCCCACCATAGTGGTCCTACCGATCACATTCTCGGTAAGCGGGTAGACCCACCGTCGGTATTACCCAATTAGTGTCGCTATGTGGACCACCTTTGGGAAGGCAAGCCTGGTAGGGTTCGTCTTTCCTAACAAAAGGGGAGAGCGCTATGCCATGTCGCGAAATCCGTTGTTGGAGTAGCCGATTCTCCACTGTTGCCGGAACCGTCGTATCCTCTTCTGCACCATCGATTGAAGAGCGGCTTCGGGCCATTAACCGTGCAAACAAAGAAACCAAGTTAGCCCTAAGGTTATAATCCCTAGCACCCTGTCTTACGATTACACCTATATTACGTTCCCTTTTCCCCGTACTCTCACGTACTACACACCTATACCTTGGCTATCTCATGTCCAATTTGCTTGTGGCATCATGCATTGTGGATGTTGGTTACTGACTGCTGTGGTTAAAGTTGTTTTTCTCTGATACCATTTAATCTGTCACGCCCCCGGGGGTTTTTGAGTCAAACAAAGCGGAAATGTGCGTGTATAATTTTTTTTTCTTAATGAACAAGCATCAGCCTCGTCCCCGGTGCGTGTCAGACCGCCACATACACAAATTCACCCTGCCCACGGACAGAGTCTCCTTTGTATATGCACGGCGTCTCATTTAAAACATTCAACATACAATCTTTAACCACACAGTCACAGTCAACAAGTACGAGAGTGTAAAGACATTTAATCACATTAAGAGGAACCTACAAGTTTGCAAACGGTGTCCACTCGACACCCATTCCTTTAAAAATGTCTACACATTCACAGTAAGGCGGCTACATCGTTTTGGAAAGGATAAATCCACAGGTTTTCAAAGCAGTGCCCACACGACACTTGGTTTTGAAAAACATTTTCGAAACCCCTTTTTGTTCGGTATAAAACAGGCCGCATATAAGTCATTAAGGAACATTATCAATACCACACCACAAAACAGTCACACGATCCAACATCCACAACATTCCACAATCAAACAATTGAAAACTTAAACTTAGATATAGAGAGATGAGATAACCCAAGCGAGAATGTTGGAATAAACCTTATCCAACTAATGTCCTTTAATCGCTGCCTCACCGTCGTCCCGACTATTACACCTAGTCAAACCTGTCACGGAGTGGGTAAAGTCAGTGACAAACAAAGTAGATGTCTTAACAATAACATGGATTAAAGAACAAACCAATTTCATCGGAACCTTTCGCTAAAACCCTGTCACAAAATAAGCTGGGCACCAACCCCAGAATACCGAGTTAAGCTGGGCACCAACCCCAGAATACCGAATTAAGTTGGGCACCAACCCCATGATGCTTTTAACCCCTTCACGGTGCTAGTGCGAACACTGAAGCTGGCGTGAAGAGGTCCCCACCCTACACACGTGGGGCACACGGGTCATAAAGACCACTTCTCCGGAAAAGTACACCATTGCGGGGGCCTATTCCGCCGGTGTACGTGCAGCATCCAAAGTCCCCGCGACCGCAGCCGCCACAATTATTATGTTAAATTAAACAAAACATTTATGCGAAAGGTTACACTGTCCATCTACTTTGTTAGGTAAATTGAGAGCACTTTTAATGACGATAGATGCACTTACTGCATTTGTTGCACTTATAGCAACTGTACCCACCTGGTTGAAGATATACGTCCGCGCCCGCGACCCTCACAAGCCAAACGGAGCTCCTCGCGGCCTACTAAAATATCCAACAGCACAAATTAACACCTTACCCTAATCAGGTAAAATCAGTGGTCCCGACCACTGTAACATTAAACCCCCAAAACTGAGACCACTGCACCTAGAGGACCGGGACGTCAATCAAAAACCCAACAAATCAAAATCGTCAAGTAAAACTGAATGACTCAGATCAAACCGGGTCCCCGACGATAAAACCGATGGTTAACCACAACCGGATCGCGACTACATCATCGCGAACTCCGTCGGAACCCAAAATCCGCTAACGGAAATCCTACAAAACCAATCCCTCAACTAGTAGCCAACTCGGGACGTCATGGTCCAGCCGAGAAGCCCTGACGACGAAAAGATGAGAAAAAGACCCGACGGCGCGCCCCCGACAATTTCGTCGAGGCACGGAGCGTCGGCGAAATCGGCACCCAACAAAATAAAATAATGACCAAGTAGGTCCCAAGTGGCTGTACCAAGAAAGCCGCGGAAATAACGATCCCAACGGCGAAAACGGCGCTCAAAACGGTGGAGAAACGGACAAAAACGGAGCAAATGAATTTCGGGCTGTCGGTTGGTGCACGGGGCAACCATGGACCGGGTCTGCGCATCGGGCGGCCGAGCAGCGTACGCCGGGTGCACGCAGGGAGCGTGCACCGCAAGTCTTGGGCCGGGCCGGTGCACGACACAAGCGTGCACCGGGTCTGCGCTTCCCGGGTGCGGAGGCGTGCGCCGGGTGCACGCCTAGAGCGTGCACCGCGCAGGCCGGTGCACGGTTGCGTGCACCGGGTTCGTGGATTCCTCGCCGCGGGGCGTACACCGGGTGCACGCCCAGGCCCGTGGACCGCGCTGTACGGATTGCTACAGTAAACCCTATTTTCGCCGTTTTCGCGCCGTTTTCGCTCCCGTTTCGCGATTTCTTCTCCGTTTTCGCTCCCGTGCGATCCCGGCGACGACCTCGCGAACATGGTAACGACGGCGGCGGCCTCCCGTCTAACAACGGCGGCGGCGGCCTCCCGTTAACCCACTATGTCCCGCCGGAGTCGCCCGAAAAATTCCCGAAAAATTCCCGGAAAATTCCCGGTAATTCTAACGGCTAAACCGACGATCGACGAACACCCAAAACGTCGATCGGAAGTTCGATAACAAGAAACCCGTTAAAAACCATCAATTAAAATCCGATAAAAATCCTCGATCACACCCGATCAAGAACGAGGATAAAATATGGATCAAAACCCGACGAAAATCCGCGAACGATGTTCCGATTAAAATAATCTAACAAGAACACGGAAAACCCCCGATTAATTTAACAAACGAAACGATGATGACTAACCTTAAATTTATCGGAATAAAAGATCCGATCTTGTTTCTCGCGGCGTCGGAAATCCGGATCCGCTCCCCGTAGACGATGGCGTCTCGTTCTCCGATCTCCGGCACGTGAATCGGGGCGATCGGGTTCCTCCGCTTCCTCCTTCTTTTCCTCTTTTCTCCTCCGGTTAGGGTTTTCCTCTTTCTTTTCTAATTGGGGTTTCGTTTGGTTTTCGGTACGCACGAAAGAGGAGGGTTTGAGGAGGCGGTATTTTAAATTAGGGTTTCCATTCGGTAAACGGGGAATAAATAAATCTCGTTATTTATTTATCCCTTTTATCTTATTTCATACGTACGCACCGTCAAAATCCCCCTCGGATATTTTTGACTCTACTTGATTAATTCATTAATTAATCCTTACCGATAATCCCTATTATTTAATTATTATTTTTCCCCTTTTTATTTCATACGGTACGTAAGAGAACCCGCAAATACCCGGATTTTATCTCTAATCCAACCCACGAGATAAAATCCCACCTTTTAAATTTTTAATTTTAAATCCTGGTCACCGATTATTTAATCACCTTTATTAAACAATCTTGGGGAAATAAATTCCCAACTTAAATATCTGGATTTTATCTCTTATCCAATCCACGAGATAAAATCCCACCCTTTTAAATTTTCAATTTTAAATCCTGGTCACCGATTATTTAATTACCTTTATTAAATAATCTTGGGGGAAATAAATTCCCAATTTAAATATCTGGATTTTATCTCTTGTCCAATCCACGAGATAAAATCCCACCAATTCAAATCCTTTAATTCGCTCGTAAGAGAATCCAAACTCCCCTTATCGGATAATTAATTAATTAATCGCTCAATTATCCCCTACGAGATAACCCACCTTATCTCTAACGGGTGCAAGATATTTTGCACGGATTCCGATGCGTGACTAGTTGCCGTATCACTTAGGGTCCCGTTTCAGGAGATCCCGACATCGGATTTCAAATCCGATCGCACCGTCGGTCATCATTTTCCGCGCTCTATCGCAGAAAAATACACGCACCCGCCCCGGCCGACTTTTGAAACTTAAATAATTTTATTTCGCTTAAGGCTTAAGCAATTACATGTGAGTTCAAAAATACCCCTAAGGGTCGGGTCACTACAGACAACCACCGAAAAGAGATGGATTTGCATATAAATTTTTTTTTTTTTTTTTTCCTTGAAAGAATCTCCCCGGGCGTGCCCAGACCCGCCGCATATACAAATTCACTCTGCAAACGGGCAGAGTCTCCTTTGTATATGCACGGCGTCCCAACTACAATATCCATACAAATATCCATTTAACCACAATAGCTCAGCAGTCTAGTACAACAACTATATTTCCATAAATATTAACGAGGCGACAAATTTTGAAAGGATAAATCCACAAGTTTTAAAAGCGGTGCCCACACGGCACCCAGGTTTTTCAAAACGGTTTTCGAAATCCATAAATCCACAGGGTTTTAAAATGGTGTCCACCCGACACCCAGATTTTAAAAACGGTTTTCGAAGTGTTTTCTTTTATCTTTCCTTTTGTAGTTTGAAAGCGGCCAATCCGGGAAAGCAAAACAATCACCCAAAGGGATAATAAAAGACATTCCAACATCCACATCGACCCCACAAGGGTATCGCGATCCACATATTAAGCTACTAACAGGTAATGAAACGAGCAAAATAAGAAGTACATACAGTCTATGGCCCCGAAGACCAAAAGTACCCCAACCACGGCCTCACCGTCGTCCTAGCACTCATCCCTGGACGAACCTGTCACGGAGTGGGAAGTCAGTGACCAGAAAAATAAAGCATGAAAGCAACTAGGGCTATAAATAAAGCAAACCGCAGTAAAACCAGCGCAACCGCCTTCCTCATCGTGCAATTGACAGTATCCCTCCCCCTGCATAAGTCGAACCGGGCACCTGCCCCGGCAACCCAGACCGAGCACCAACCTCAAGAGGAAAACCAAACCGAGCAACCTCAAGAAAGAAACCAAACCGAGCACCAACCTCGGGAGAAAAAACCAAACCGAGCAACCTCAAGAAAGAAAACCAAACGAGCACCAACCTCGGGAGAAAAACCAAACCGAGCACCAACTCGGGAAAGAAAACCAAACCGAGCACCAACCTCGGGAGAAAATGTAGTGACCCGACCCTCCGGGGTATTTTTGAACTCACATGTAATCGCTTAGGCCTCAAGGGAATAAAATTATTTAATTTTCAAAAGTCGGCCGGGACAAGTGTGTATATTTTCCTGCGATAGAGCGCGAAAAACGATGACCGACGGTGCGATCGGATTCGAAATCCGATGCCAGGATCTCCCGGAACGGGACCCTTAGCGATGCGGTAGTTAGTCGCGCATCGGAAACCGTGCAAAATATCTTGCACCCGTTAGAGATAAGGTGGGTTATCCCGTAAGGATAATTAATCAAATAATTAATTATCCGGTGACGGAATTTAAATCCTCCTGCGTACAAATTAATTGTGGGATTTAAATGGGTGGGATTTTATCGCATAGATTGGAAAGGGATAAAAATCAGGATATTTAAACTAAAGGATTTAAATTATGGGATTTTATCTCACGGATTAAATAAGAGATAAAATCCGGATTTTCAAATTGGGGATTTATTTCCCATGATTATTTAATTAAGGTGATTAAATAATCGGTGACCGGGATTTGGATAATAGAGGTTTAAATATCCGGGTAATTAGAATCC
The DNA here is from genome assembly GCA_029168755.2 of Tillandsia fasciculata. Taxonomy (NCBI): domain Eukaryota; kingdom Viridiplantae; phylum Streptophyta; class Magnoliopsida; order Poales; family Bromeliaceae; genus Tillandsia; species Tillandsia fasciculata. The sequence continues at coordinate 13,901 of JAQOTM010000677.1, forward strand.
GACTGGGAATTTGATTTCCCAAGATTATTTGATAAAGGTGATCAAATAATCGGTGGTCAGGATTTAAAGTCGAGAAATATCCCGTCGTCGGATATTTTCTTGAGAAATAGAAACGGGAAATTATAGGTTCCTACGTACGTAAATAAAATTAACGATTAGATTTGGGGAATTGACGGTGGGGATAATAATCAAACGATTAACTAAATAGGTTATCGGTGGGGATTAATTAATTAGCGGATTAATTAATCGGATCGGAATACCCAAAAAGGGAATTTTGACGGTGCGGGTTTACAATTGGATATAACCAACATAGGGATTATTTAATTCCCCGCTTACCGAACGAAACCCTATTTTTATTTCTCCGCCTCCCCAAACCCTCCTCTTTCGTGCGTACCGAAACCCCCAGCCAGTGAAAAAGAAAGAAAAGAACCGTAACCGGAGGAAGGAGAAGGAAAGAAGGAGGGAGCCGATCGTCCTAAACGCCGATCCAAAGGCTAGAAACGCGACCGGACACCTTCCCGACGATCTCCGATAGGTAAAATAATTTTTAATAATTTTCTGGATTTTTCCTAGCGTAGTTTGGTAAAATTCTAGAGTTCCTCCGCCACCCCCGTCACCGCCGCCGTCATCATAATTTTGTTGGGCGGACGGAACGGGCAAAGAGGCGCGCGGTGCCACCGGGGCATCGCGCGAGGAAGAAGGGGGAACGCACGCGGATGACCGGGCTCCGCCGCAGGCGGGGACGGCGCCGCGCGGGTCGCACCCACGCGGGCGCCGCGCGGACACCGCGCGGCCGCCGCGTGGGCGGCCCGCGCGGGCACCGCGCGGGCTGCCGCACGGGCACCCGCGCGGGGTGCCGCGCGGGCACCCGCGCGGGGCGCCGCGCGGGCGGCCCCGCGCAGGCGCCGCGCGGGCACCCGCGCGGGGTGCCCCGCGGGCACCCGCGCGGGGTGCCGCGCGGGCGGCCCCGCGCGGGCGCCGCGCGGGCGCCGCGCGGGCGACCCCGCACGGGCGCCGCACGGGCCCGTGCCCGTGCGGGCACCGTGCGGGGCACTTTGCGCGCACCACCCGCGGGGCCGCGCCGCGCGCGGCTCCGACGGGCGGCGACGGTTGCGCAAGGGGGGTTCCATGGGCAGCGGGACGGTGCCGGACTTTATTATAATATAAGTGGGGTGTTTTCTGTTACGGTATTTAGTATAGTTTCTGACCTTAGTGTCCGTGCGGGCTTTTATAGGTCCGGGTGCGCAGCGGGAGAGTGCGAAGGGCTCGGGTGACCCGTCTTCTCTCCAACAAGGTGGGTACGGTTGCGATGTGTGCAACCGGTGCTGTAAGTGCATCTATGTCATTAAAAATATTCTTTAATTTACCTAACAAAGTAGATGGACAGTTAACCTTTCTTTTAATTGATAAATATCTGATAAATTAAGCGGCTGCGGTCGCGGTGCTCATTACACGCCATTCTTGGCAATCCGGTTTCGGATGCTGCACGTACACTGGCGGATCGGGCCACCGCATGGTGTACTTTTCCGGAAAAGTGGTCTTTTTGACCCGTGTGCCTCACAAAGGGGTGGGTGCCGTGAGGACCTCTTCACGGCTGCTATAGGGGTCGCACTAGCCCCGTGAAGTGGTTATAGCATCAAAAAGGTGTTGTGCACGAGGGGGGACTTTAGTCTCCCCGACAGGTACTCTGGGGTCGGTGCCCAATTTAATTAACAATTAATCCGGGGTTGGTGCCCGGTTTAATATATGCACAGGGGTTTAACGAAAGGTTACGGTGTACTCGGTGTATTCGGTTCGTTCTTCCTTTCTTAATATTATTAGACATCTACTTTGTTTGTCACTGACGTTACCCACTCCGTGACAGGTTTCCCTAGGTGCGTTAGCCGGGACGGCGGTGGGACTGCGACGTGAGGATCGTAGTCGGACTCTTGGTTATCGTATATATAACTCATTTCCTCTTTAGGTTACTTTTAATTTCGCTTGTGGATTACTTTACATGTGGGCATGTTTTAGTTAGCACTGTGGATGAGATGTGGCTTTATGTGATACTTTTAGTAGTGTTTTTAATTGCGGCATGTTTTATGATGAGATAAAGGTTTGCGAAAACGTTTTCTAAAAAGAGGTGCCGTGTGGGCACGGATTTTACAACTCTGGGTTTTATCCTTTCCAAACATTGAAGCCGCTCAAATGACATGCTTTAGTTAAACGATTTAACTCTGAATATGGTGTATGTCTACTGTATGGTTGTTGGTTGGTGTGTGTTGTATGATTATTGTGATTGAATGAAATGATGTAAATGAGACGCCGTGCATATACAAAGGAGACTCTGTCCGCGGACAGAGTGAATTTGTGTATGTGGCGGTCTGGCACGCACCGGGGTTGAAGTTAAGTTACCTTATTAAAAGAAAAAAAAAAAAAATAGGCACGTTTTCCGCTTCAAAAGATTCAAAAACCCCCGGGGGCGTGACAGATTAAATGGTATCAGAGAAAATACAACCACAACCATAGTAGACGTGTTTACATCCACAGTGCTAGGTGCCACAAGCAAATTGGAAATGAGATAACCAAGGTGTAGGTGTAGTACGTGAGAGTACGGGAAAAACGGGAACGTAGGTAGGGTGTCTGTAAGTCATGGTGGGAGGGTTAACCTAGGCCTGACGTGGTTTCTTTGTTACAGCGGACGATGGCCCGAAATGGGTTATCAGCGGAGAACGCAGGGGCAAAGAGTATGGTGCGAACAGCGGCAGAGTATCAGCTTCTCCGACAACGACTACAAGAGATGGCCGGGCAGTCAGTAACCCTTATGGAACAGATGCCATAGTGGGTGCAATAGTCGACTGCACCAATGGAGGTCGCCCGGGCTTCTCTGCCCGGGCCAGCCGCGCCAGCAACTTTGGGACCTACGCCGGGAGCCGTCAATGGAGTGGAGACCCTTGAGGGAGATACGACCGACCTTGGGTCTTAGGGAGAAAGTGGGTAGATAGCATGGAAAGGCTCTTCGAAGCTTTGCAAATGATGGAAGGTGACGTGAAGTTCATCAAGCAAGGAAGTCGGACCGTTATGGGATATCAACGGGCATTTGTGAGGTTGATCAGATGTGTTCCCCTTTGATACAAGAGATGAATCTCACAAGGCCCGTCCTTTTGTGAATGGCTTATGGAGCGACATCTTAAAGGTGGCGCAAATGGCGGGTTTGCGCACCTTCCAGGAGGTGGACGATAGAGCCACCGCGGTGGAGCGCGGATTTACGATGTCTCAAGCCCGACGGGAGAGCTCAGGACACAGCAGGGATAAGAAACGAACCCGGCCAAACTTCGGAAGAGGGCATACCAAGAGGAGCACCTCGAGGGAAATGATTCATTCCGGAAGCACGACCTTTGCTTCTATCGTGACAAACTGGGACAGTTCCGTTTTTACTGCCCCGAACCCGGGAATGATTCTTTGGAGTCGCGACACGGATGAGGGGTCCTATGCGATGACACGACAAAGGACGCACTACCCGAGGGAAGTAGTAGCAGGAAAGACCCCTTACGAAGAGTAATGTGGGTCTTGACCCCAGGAGAACCCTTAGGAGCAAATAGTCTGTACTTTCCTGCCCAATAAGGATGCGAAGACTTAGTCGTCTTTGGTGTTGGCCCTTTATTATGGGTCAAATAGGTCGAACTTTCTGCCTTGAGACAATAGGCCCAAGGGACTAGTGAGTTGGGTTAGGTGAGCCTGAAAGGTTGAGTAGGCTGCGGTCCATAATAGACCTAACGGCAAGAGGCCCAACAATAGACCCAACATCCAGGTGGGTTGGGTCTGGTCGAGATCCGTGGTGCGGAGTATACCACTATAAGTGAATCGGATGCGCACCTCTGAAAGCTCAGGCTTTTGGGGTTAATGGTTAGTGCCGACGATTCGACATTTGAGGCTAGTGGTAAGGAAATTGCCGGATGCGGCGGAGCTTTCCGGAATGCCGCCGGAACGAGAGGTTGACTTCCCAATTGAACTGCTCCCCGGCACCAAGCCCATCACCAAGGCACCGTACAGGATGGCCTTCGCGGAGCTGAAGGAACTCAAGGCACAGTTGGAGGACCTTCTGGACAAAGGTTTCATCAGACCAAGCGCGTCACCTTGGGGCGCGCCCGTCCTGTTTGTGAGGAAGAAGGACGGAAGTCTCCGGTTGTGCATCGACTACCGGGAGATAAATAAGGTGACGATCAAGAATAAGTACCCCCTGCCAAGGATCGATGACCTCTTCGACCAGTTACGGGGGGCGACGGTGTTCTCAAAGATCGACCTGCAGTCGGGCTATCATCAGGTCCGGGTCAAGGGGGAGGACATCCCCAAACGGCTTTCCGTACTCGCTATGGCCATTACGAGTTTACGGTAATGCCATTCGGGCTCACAAATGCCCCGGCGGTGTTTATGGACATGATGAACAGGGTATTCAAACCCTTCCTGGACTTATTCGTGGTGGTCTTCATCGACGATATCCTCATCTACTCGCGTACCGATGAGGAACATGAAGAACACCTGCGCACAGTCCTCCAGACCCTACGGGAACAGAAACTCTACGCCAAACTCAAAAAGTGTGAGTTTTGGCTCCGAGAGGTCGGTTTCCTGGGGCACGTAATCTCGGCGGCTGGAGTCGCGGTGGATCCGAAGAAGATAGATTCGGTGACGGACTGGCCCCGACCGACCACGGTGACGGAAATTCGAAGCTTCCTAGGATTAGCCGGGTACTACCGGCGCTTCGTGGAGGGCTTCTCCAAGATAGCCACCCCCTTAACCCGCTTGACAAGGAAGGGGGAAAAATTCATCTGGACGGATAAGTGCCAGAAAAGCTTCGAGGAACTTAAGGATAGGTTGACGCGAGCTCCGATTCTCACCCTACCAGAGCCTGGGGAGGATTACGAAGTGTATTGCGACGCGTCGCGAAATGGATTGGGTGGAGTACTCATGCAACGGGGAAAGGTCATAGCCTATGCATCAAGGCAGCTCAAGGAGTACGAGCGGAATTACCCCGTGCATGACTTGGAACTCGCAGCAGTGGTGTTCGTCCTCAAGCTATGGAGGCATTACCTGTATGGGGCGCACTGCAACGTGTACTCAGATCATAAGAGCCTCAAATATCTTTTCACCCAAAGAGAGCTAAATCTGCGACAAAGGCGGTGGCTGGAACTATTAAAGGATTACGACTTAACAATCCACTACCACCCGGGAAAGGCCAACGTGGTGGCCGACGCCCTGAGTCGCAAAGGCAGGCTGCGGAAGCGGATGTAAGCGCCATTACGCAGCAGGATAGCCTAATCGCGGAATTCTCGCGAATGAAACTAGAGGTGGTGCCCGCAGGGACAGTCGCCCAACTTCTGACACTGGTGGTCAGACCTACCTTGCTGGACAGAATTCTCGAAGGCCAATCGACTGATGATCAGCTCCAGCTGGTGCGGAGTAGAATAACCGCCGACCGGGAGGGCGACTTTACAGTGGACACCGACGGCATGATACGATTTCGCGGACGGATCTGCGTGCCGGATCTACCGGAAATCAAGGAGGAGATCCTACGGGAGGCGCATACCGCCCCGTATGCGGCGCATCCCGGGGGAACCAAAATGTACAAAGATGTCAAGCAAACCTTCTGGTGGCCGAAAATGAAGGGAGACGTGACGCGATTTGTGGCACATTGCCTGGTGTGCCAACGGGTGAAGGCCGAACAACACCGGCGGGCGGGAAAATTACAACCTTTACCGGTGCCCGAGTGGAAATGGGACATGATTACCATGGACTTTGTGACCGGTTTCCCGAGATCGCCACAGGGACATGATGCGATATGGGTGATCGTGGACCGTTTGACTAAATCGGCCCACTTTTTGCCCATACACACGACGTGGACCCGGGAACGACTGGCGCAAACGTACCTAGATGAGATAGTGAGGTTGCACGGTGTACCAACATCCATCACGTCGGACAGAGACACACGTTTTGTGTCGAACTTTTGGCGAAGTTTGCAACAAGCGATGGGAACCAAGTTGCACTTCAGCACAGCTTTTCACCCACAGACCGATGGGCAATCGGAGCGGGTGATACAGATTGTGGAAGACATGCTTCGAGCATGCGTTCTGGACTTGGGCGAAGGGTGGGCACGGTGTTTGCCCCTGGTAGAATTTGCCTACAATAATAGCTACCAGGCCAGTATACAGATGGCGCCGTACGAGGCGCTGTACGGACGCCGCTGTCGGTCTCCAATTTGCTGGGACGACTTAGGTGAGCGGAAGTTCTTGGGCCCAGATTTGGTGGAGGAGACCGAAGCAAAGGTGCGATTGATTAAACAAAGGCTGCTGACCGCCCAAAGCAGACAGAAAAGCTATGCAGATAACAGACGCCGAGACTTAGAATTCATGGTGGGCGAGCACGTGCTGCTCAGGGTTTCACCCTCCAAAGGAAACCGGCGATTCGGCATAAAGGGAAAACTAAGCCCAAGGTACGTGGGACCGTTCGAAATCCTGGAGCGTATAGGACCGGTGGCATACCGCTTGGCCCTGCCACCGAATCTCGAACGAGTCCACAATGTCTTCCATGTTTCAATGCTCCGAAAATACCTGGCGGACCCCTCCCATGCCTTGGATGCCTCCACCATCGAGTTGCGGGAAGACTTGAGCGTCGAGGAGACGCCGGTGCGGGTTTTGGCAAGAGAGGACAAGAAGTTGCGCAACCGAACGATTCCCTATGTGAAGGTCCAATGGAGCAACCACGAAGAACGCGAGGCGACGTGGGAATTGGAATCAAAGATGAGGGAGTGTTTTCCCGAGTTATTTTAGGGAAGTTAGGGTTTAAGTTTCGGGACGAAACTTTTTATAAAGTGTGAGTGGTGTAGTGACCCGACCCTCCGGGGTATTTTTGAACTCACATGTAATCGCTTAGGCCTCAAGGGGAATAAAATTATTTAATTTTCAAAAGTCGGCCGGGACAAGTGTGTATATTTTCCTGCGATAGAGCGCGAAAAACGATGACCGACGGTGCGATCGGATTCGAAATCCGATGCCAGGATCTCCCGGAACGGGACCCTTAGCGATGCGGTAGTTAGTCGCGCATCGGAAACCGTGCAAAATATCTTGCACCCGTTAGAGATAAGGTGGGTTATCCCGTAAGGATAATTAATCAAATAATTAATTATCCGGTGACGGAATTTAAATCCTCCTGCGTACAAATTAATTGTGGGATTTAAATGGGTGGGATTTTATCGCATAGATTGGAAAGGGATAAAAATCAGGATATTTAAACTAAAGGATTTAAATTATGGGATTTTATCTCACGGATTAAATAAGAGATAAAATCCGGATTTTCAAATTGGGGATTTATTTCCCATGATTATTTAATTAAGGTGATTAAATAATCGGTGACCGGGATTTGGATAATAGAGGTTTAAATATCCGGGTAATTAGAATCCGACTGGGAATTTGATTTCCCAAGATTATTTGATAAAGGTGATCAAATAATCGGTGGTCAGGATTTAAAGTCGAGAAATATCCCGTCGTCGGATATTTTCTTGAGAAATAGAAACGGGAAATTATAGGTTCCTACGTACGTAAATAAAATTAACGATTAGATTTGGGGAATTGACGGTGGGGATAATAATCAAACGATTAACTAAATAGGTTATCGGTGGGGATTAATTAATTAGCGGATTAATTAATCGGATCGGAATACCCAAAAAGGGAATTTTGACGGTGCGGGTTTACAATTGGATATAACCAACATAGGGATTATTTATTTCCCCGCTTACCGAGCGAAACCCTATTTTTATTTCTCCGCCTCCCCAAACCCTCCTTTTCGTGCGTACCGAAACCCCCAACCAGTGAAAAAGAAAGAAAAGAACCGTAACCGGAGGAAGGAGAAGGAAAGAAGGAGGGAGCCGATCGTCCTAAACGCCGATCCAAAGGCTAGAAACGCGACCGGACACCTTCCCGACGATCTCCGATAGGTAAAATAATTTTTAATAATTTTCTGGATTTTTCCTAGCGTAGTTTGGTAAAATTCTAGAGTTCCTCCGCCACCCCGTCACCGCCGCCGTCATCATAATTTTGTTGGGCGGACGGAACGGGCAAAGAGGCGCGCGGTGCCCGGGGCATCGCGCGAGGAAGAAGGGGAAACGCACGCGGATGACCGGGCTCCGCCGCAGGCGGGGACGGCGCCGCGCGGGTCGCACCCACGCGGGCGCCGCGCGGACACCGCGCGGCCGCCGCGTGGGCGGCCCCGCGCCGGGCACCGCGCGGGCTGCCGCACGGGCACCCGCGCGGGGTGCCGCGCGGGGCACCCGCGCGGGCGGCACCCCCGCGGGGGGGGTGCCGCCGCGCGGGCACCCGCGCGGGGTGCCGCGCGGGCGGGCCCCGCGCGGGCGCGCGCGGGCGCCGGCACGCGCGCGGGCGACCCCGCACGGCGCCGCACGGGCCCGTGCCCGTGCGGGCACCGTGCGGGGCACTTTGCGCGCACCGCCCGCGGGGCCGCGCCGCGCGCGGCTCCGACGGGCGGCGACGGTTGCGCAAGGGGGTTCCATGGGCAGCGGGACGGTGCCGGACTTTATTATAATATAAGTGGGGTGTTTTCTGTTACGGTATTTAGTATAGTTTCTGACCTTAGTGTCCGTGCGGACTTTTTATAGGTCCAGGTGCGCAGCGGGAGAGTGCGAAGGGCTCGGGTGACCCGTCTTCTCTCCAACAAGGTGGGTACGGTTGCGATGTGTGCAACCGGTGCTGTAAGTGCATCTATGTCATTAAAAATATTCTTTAATTTACCTAACAAAGTAGATGGACAGTTAACCTTTCTTTTAATTGATAAATATCTGATAAATTAAGCGGCTGCGGTCGCGGTGCTCATTACACGCCATTCTTGGCAATCCGGTTTCGGATGCTGCACGTACACTGGCGGATCGGGCCACCGCATGGTGTACTTTTCCGGAAAAGTGGTCTTTTTGACCCGTGTGCCTCACAAAGGGGTGGGTGCCGTGAGGACCTCTTCACGGCTGCTATAGGGGTCGCACTAGCCCCGTGAAGTGGTTATAGCATCAAAAAGGTGTTGTGCACGAGGGGGGACTTTAGTCTCCCCGACAGGTACTCTGGGGTCGGTGCCCAATTTAATTAACAATTAATCCGGGGTTGGTGCCCGGTTTAATATATGCACAGGGGTTTAACGAAAGGTTACGGTGTACTCGGTGTATTCGGTTCGTTCTTCCTTTCTTAATATTATTAGACATCTACTTTGTTTGTCACTGACGTTACCCACTCCGTGACAGGTTTCCCTAGGTGCGTTAGCCGGGACGGCGGTGGGACTGCGACGTGAGGATCGTAGTCGGACTCTTGGTTATCGTATATATAACTCATTTCCTCTTTAGGTTACTTTTAATTTCGCTTGTGGATTACTTTACATGTGGGCATGTTTTAGTTAGCACTGTGGATGAGATGTGGCTTTATGTGATACTTTTAGTAGTGTTTTTAATTGCGGCGTGTTTTATGATGAGATAAAGGTTTGCGAAAACGTTTTCTAAAAAGAGGTGCCGTGTGGGCACGGATTTTACAACTCTGGGTTTTATCCTTTCCAAACATTGAAGCCGCTCAAATGACATGCTTTAGTTAAACGATTTAACTCTGAATATGGTGTATGTCTACTGTATGGTTGTTGGTTGGTGTGTGTTGTGTGATTATTGTGATTGAATGAAATGATGTAAATGAGACGCCGTGCATATACAAAGGAGACTCTGTCCGCGGACAGAGTGAATTTGTGTATGTGGCGGTCTGGCACGCACCGGGGTTGAAGTTAAGTTACCTTATTAAAAGAAAAAAAATAAAATAAATAGGCACGTTTTTCCGCTTCAAAAGATTCAAAAACCCCCGGGGGCGTGACAGAAAAACCAAACCGAGCACCAACCTCGGGAAAGAAAACCAAACCAAGCACCTACCTCGGTAAACCACGCCGAGCACCTACCTCGACGGGTCGCACCGCTCACACCTTGGCGCCTCAAACCCCCCACCTACGGGGGCCCCCACTACGTCACCTCGTGGGTATACACGGGTCATAGACCACTTTTCCGGAAAAGCGCACCCTTTGCGGTGGCCAAACCGCGGGTGCGCGTGCTGCAGCCTCGAGCATAGTAACCAAGTACACAAGATGAAACTGATAGCAATGAACCATAAAGATCACCAAATATACAAAGTATAACTCAATAGCGGGGACAATAAATACTATCCAAGATAAAACCGATGGCAATGAACTATAAAGATCACCAAATATACAAAGTATAACTCAATAGCGAGGACCATAAATACTATCCATGTTAGCACAGTTAAACGTGAAAATCAGAAGTGGTTGCAACCGTCGGAAGCCCGACGCTAAGTCTCAACATAAAAACCCACATATGTGTACATAATAAAGGACACCGCGACACTTGGTCGCTACAACATCGATAAGGGCATATGATAAATGATAACGAGAACATGCACAAAGGGGTTCTAAGGGGTACCCACCTGAAACGCGAAGAAGAAGGTGCGCGGAAACTCCAGTTAAAACACTCCCACCTTGTGCCGGAAAGAACTACAGTGAGAAGTATCGTTAATAATATCGTCGCGGTCAAAAACACCCAAAAAGGGACAAAAACGGGCCAAAAACGGAGCTTCTGGACTAAAATGCTGAAGGCTGGAGCACGGGTCCAGGCGTGGACCGGGTCCACGACACAAGACAGCAGCGGCGCAGACCCGGCTCACCCGGGCGCGTGCACCAGGCACTTTGGGCCGGGCTGGTGCACGGCCGGAGCGCGAGCCGGGCTCACGCAACCCCGGTTACGAAGGCAGCGCCGGGTGCACGCCGCTGCGTGGACCACGCCTGCGGGCCGGGCTGCGCATGCGCGGAGCGTGGACGGGGCTCACGTTCCCCCGGTCGCGGAGGCAGCGCCGGGTGCACGCCCGGGTGTGGACCGCGCCTGCGGGCCGGGCTGGTGCATGCGCGGAGCGTGGACCGGGTCCGCGCCTTCGGGTGGGGAAACCGTGCGCCGGCGCACGCCGGCCAGGTGGACCGCGCGGTGGCCTGGCCGTACGGGATGAACAGTGAAACCCTAATTTTGCCCCCTCGCGGCTCCGGTTGCGACTCCGCGACCCCGGCGACTGCGGCGACGACCCCGTGGACACGACAACGGCGGCGGCGGCCTCCCATTTGACAACAGCGGCGACGGCCTCCCGTTCAACAACCCACGACATCGACAAAAAAAAGGGAAACCTTATACCGAAAATAAACGAAAAGACCGTACCTCGTTTTCGCCGGAGAAGGAGGAAGAAGGAGGATCGTCCGCCCCTCGCTCGTTCGATTCTGCAGGAAGAGCGGTTGTTCCTTCCCTCTCCCCGTCTCGCCGCCACGGTTCTTCACGCCCAACGTCGGATGGTGGAAAGAAGGTAGGAAGAGGGTTTGGGTTTCTCCCGCACTCTTCAGAAGAGCCCTAACGCACGAACCCAACGGAAAGAGAAGTAGGGAAAATAAGTTTAAATCCCCAAAATCAAAACTTAAACGATCGGGTGTGAACCAGCGGTCTAAAATTACCTCGAAAAACGTGCCGATCGCCCGCACGCCTTTCGATGCACCCGAAATCGCTAAAAACTTCAAAAAATTATTCTGAGAGGTCCCGGAGTCCGAATTCAAATCCGATCGCACCGCCGCTCATCATTTTTCGGCCCCTACCACCTAAAAATATCCACAAACCCCGACGATCAGCCCAAAAATTCTCGAATTTCCATCCCCTTCTCTAACAACTAAGAAGATCTGATTAAGATCAAAACGGGAAACCGGAGGGTCGAGGGACCACCACGTCAATAATAAAACCCACTGACATAAAAAGACGGAAAGTTCGATCACAGCAGGATCCCGTCCGATCACCTCGAAAAGTGTGCCGGCCACTTAGCACAGATTCTGATGCACCCCTCAAAGGCAAACGCTTGGATCCCCATTCCGGGAGATCCGTAAATCAGAATCCGAATCCGTTCGCTTTTCCGTCCTCCGTTTTACGAGCTCAAACGCAGAAAAATACCCGCGGTCCAGGCCAGTCCATCGCAGAAAACACCGTGAAAAGTTTTTCTAATGATCCCATCATAAGAAAAAGTATACACGGGCGAGGGAACGCCAGGACTCTACATCACTCACCACTTAAAAGAAGTTTCGTCCTCGAAACTTAATACTGGCCCGCAACGAATTAATCTGGGTAGTACTCCCTCATCTTTGACTCCAGTTCCCAAGTCGCTTCACGTTCTTCCTGGTTGCTCCACAGCACCTTCACATGGGGGATAGTCCGATTGCGCAATCCTTTCTGTCCTCTCGTGCTGAGATCCGCGCCGGTGTTCCATCGAAGCTCAGGTCCTCTCTAGGCTCAAAACAGTGACCATCCATCACCCAAGCCAAGTACACATGTTCGAAGCATATCTTCGAAGATCCAGATTGCTCGCTCGGATTGCCCGTCGGTTTGGGGGTGAAACGCCATGCAGAAGTGTGGTTTAGTCTCTAGGGCTTGTTGTAATCCTTGCCAAAGGTTTGACACTAGCCGAGTGTCTCTAGTCCACGTCGTACGGGTGGGTGGAAAAAGAGTCGATTTCGTCCGTCGATCCACTGTGACTCAAACTGCATCGTGCTCTTGATGCGAAGCAGAAAATCCGTGATGAATTCCATGCTGATTCGCTCCCATTTCCACTCTGGTACCGGTAGAGATTGTAGTTTTCCCTGCTGAGCGCTGATGTTCGAACTTTACTTGTTAACCATTTAAACACCGGGCAGTGAACTGTATTTCATCCCCCTTTGGTTTAGTCCACCAAAAATTCTGCTTTGAGGTCCTTGTACAACTTCGTGTCACCTGGATGCGCCGCATAGGGAGCGTAGTGCGCCTCTGACAGTATCTCTTTCTTCAACTCTGGCAGCCCGGGCACGCAATTCCGCCCTCGAAACGTATTGCGTCGCTCGCACTCGCCGAAAAGTCGCTTGCGTGGTCCGGGGGGGTCTTGTCTCGAATAAGCTGCATCCGCACGCCTGTCTTCTGACCCTCCAGGATTTCTCTAAGAGGGTTGGCTTGATCATCAAGGACTAAAGGTCGTGTGACAGTACTGGTCCCGCTGAGTACTCGCGCTCATCGAATTCTCCCCCCCTCCGGTTTGACCCTTCCTGCTCAAAACATCCGCTACTACTCTTGCTTTTCCCGGGGTGATGCTGAGTGGACATGCCGAGTCCTTCAGCAACTCCAACCAATGCCTCTGCCGCAAAATCAATCCCTCTCTGTGAGCAAAGCTTAATACTCTGGCGATCCGAAAACACATCACGATGAATTCCAAAAGGTGGTGTCTCCAAAGTTTTTGAAACAAAAACGACTGCAGCCAGTTCCGGATCGCATGTCGGGCAGTTCCGCTCACATTCCCTGCGATTCCCGTCGCTGACACAATGTGCCCCAAAAAGTCCACTTCGCGAAGTCAGAACTCACATTTCTTAAACTTAGCAACCAGCTCCTGGTCCCTGAGATTCCGGAGAATAATCCGCCAGTGCTCCTTACGGTTGATTGAAGAGGTCATCAATCCTGGGCTTGTTCTTCACTGTAACCTTGCTTATCTCCCTGTAGTCAATGCGCAGATGCAGGCTTCTGTTCTTCTTTCGCACGAAGAGCACGGGTGCGCCCCAAGGCGACACACCCAGTCTGCTGAACCCTTAAAAGTCCAAACAACTAACCCGAAACTTTCCCCCTGAAAACAACGGACTCACCTGTCACGAACGCGGACCGCCCACCTCCGTCACCAACACGGGCCGCGAGCTCGGAGCATAACCACCATCCCGGACCCCTCATTCCGACTGTCCGTCCTTCCGAGGCGTCGGTTAAAACTAACGTTAGGTTTCAGCTCTGAGACCTACCACAAGGTCTACCCCACAGAAAGAGCTGCGTACGGGGCCTCCTAGCCGACGGTGACCAGTGCCGAGACTCCGAGTAGTCGACAGGTCCCCTTGGCCCACACTTGCCCCAAAGTTCGACGACCCAAAACTCTCCCAAACTAAGCCTCCAGGCTACGCCTTAGTCATGGGAAGCTGGCGACAAAACCCACAAGGTAAGGCCCTACCTCTGTCCTGGCACCGACGAGGTGCGACACCCTAATATAACCACTAACTCTTGGTCCCAATCCGTTGGCCCTCCAAGCACCGGGCATCGAGTCGAGCGGTAACCCCCCAGACCAAACCGTGACACTCCCCACTAGGAGGAAATCTAAGCTCTAGGTCTGCTCAACAAAGACCTCCAGGTATTGTAGACTATCCATCTGAGACCTAAAGGGTCAGAAGAAGACAAGCAACGAGAACAATGAGAAGAACCTTGTCAAACGTTGCCTAGGTTCACTAAACGCACTTGAGGAATCACGTACCGACCCACCAGTAGGACAACCTAACCGACCCTCTTGCACAGAACACAGGAACCCGACCCAGAGCTACCTGGCACCACCCAGCGTCAAAAGTTAAACCCCCCAATAAAAGTCGCCACTTATGCACACTTGTGAGAAACAAGGCACGACCTCTCTAACCGAAAACGAGCCCAAACGAATAAGATTTACTAGCCCCGGTGGTCTCCCTTTCTAACCCAAAGGAGCACCCCGAGACCCCATCACGACGATCTCTACAACCATCGCAGTGTCTACGGTAAAAAGCCGGACTATGGGTACAACCATAGGGGAAGAATCCTCATTTCCGCCCATACCTTGCCCATGGTGCAAAGAGAATCGGCCAACTACCTGCTATAACCTAACACTAGAAGACCTAGAAGGTACAAGTTTAGACAAACGGCTGTCCAGTTACCCACGACCGACAAACGGCCGACCCACTAACAAACACCGGTGGGTTGCACTACCACCCGAGCTAAACCGAAAAAGAAACTCAACAGTCCCCGCACTCTCGCACCTCTACGCAGATATACCCTGATCATTTCATTAGTTAGTAGCCAGTGGTAATGTGCTCCAGTGGATGTTGGACAGCGACTACTGTGGTTAAAGCTGTTTTGCTCTGATACCATCTTAATCTGTCACGCCCCGGGGGTTTCATTAAGCGGAAGACAGCCACCGAAAAGAGATGGATTTGCATATAAATTTTTTTTTTTTTTTTCCTTGAAAGCAATCTCCCCCGGTGCGTGCCCAGACCCGCCGCATATACAAATTCACTCTGCAAACGGGCAGAGTCTCCTTTGTATATGCACGGCGTCCCAACTACAATATCCATACAAATATCCATTTAACCACAATAGCTCAGCAGTCGAGTACAAACAACTATATTTCCATAAATATTAACGAGGCCGACAAATTTTGAAAGGATAAATCCACAAGTTTTAAAAGCGGTGCCCACACGGCACCCAGGTTTTTCAAAACGGTTTTCGAAATCCATAAATCCACAGGGTTTTAAAATGGTGTCCACCCGACACCCAGATTTTAAAAACGGTTTTCGAAGTGTTTTCTTTTATCTTTCCTTTTGTAGTTTGAAAGCGGCCAATCCGGGAAAGCAAAACAATCACCCAAAGGGATAATAAAAGACATTCCAACATCCACATCGACCCCACAAGGGTATCGCGATCCACATATTAAGCTACTAACAGGTAATGAAACGAGCAAAATAAGAAGTACATACAGTCTATGGCCCCGAAGACCAAAAGTACCCCTGCCACGGCCTCACCGTCGTCCTAGCACTCATCCCTGGACGAACCTATCACGGAGTGGGAAGTCAGTGACCAGAAAATAAAGCATGAAAGCAACTAGGGCTATAAATAAAGCAAACCGCAGTAAAACCAGCGCAACCGCCTTCCTCATCGTGCAATTGACAGTATCCCCTCCCCCTGCATAAGTCGAACCGGGCACCTGCCCCGGCAACCCAGACCGAGCACCTGTCACGCCCCGGGTGTAAACCAGAACCCGGGCCCGTCTACAGATCCGCCGTGCACACGGTATTTCCCGCGTACACGAAGCGCCAAACCTGCTCAGATATATAAGAGATATAATAAAAGAGCAATAAAAACAGAGCTGAACTAAAACTAATACATCTCAGACTGAAGCTGGAAATAAAATACAATACATCTGTATAAATGATACATCTGTCTCTCCCAGCTCACCAAAATAAATACAACCTGCTGGCAAAAGCCAGTCCCAAAGTAAAAGTACAACCGTCTGAGGAAACACGGGTACACCAACTGTCCAGCTAACACGCTCAACCTGCCTCGAAGTCTATCTACTCAGCCGTCCTCTCTCCTCGACCCGTCGCTGAAAACTCAGCAGCACCCGCAGAAGACACTGCAAAAGAAACAAAGGGGAAGAGAAAAGAGAAAGCAGTGGGGGTGAGAACTACTGTAAACAGCAGCCTCCCCCTAGTGGGTAGACCTCAACTCAAATGTGCCCACTAGGACTACAAGAGGCGAAAAAGATGAACAAAGGTGGTAAGCTGTAAATAAAACTGCCGATGATGAATAGAGCTACCACTACATGCCTCTAAAATGCCAGCTAGGAATATAGCTAAATATATGCATCAGAAAGTAAATGCCTGCCTGCCTAGACCCAATCGATACACCAGTAAACACTGGTACTGCCTGCTGTGCCTGCCGAATCGGGTATGCTGGCCAACGCATAACACCGATAGGAAAAGAGAGTCCCGAGGACTCGAAGCCTGTAAAAACGCACACTCCGGAGTGGCACTCGAGGGGAGCGACCCACACGAGTATAATGCCTGGGTAACAAGTACCAAAATAATGCCTGGGTAACAAGTACCAAATCAGCAGGACTGGATCATGACTCTGATCAAAGTGGGAAAACCCATCCACTAAAAGGAGACCCGATCTCAACCCGATGCAAGATAAACAAATAGTGGGAAACCCCATCCACTAAAAGGAGACCCGATACCCAATCTGATGCAATAACCACTGTCTGGTCAACCGCCCAAGGTCCGCGGTTGCCGCAATACCCTGCCACCAAGCCTGCCTGTCCCAAAATCCAAGATCCACAATCGGGTAGAATAATCGATATCCGGTCAACCGCCTACTGTCCGCGGTTGCCGCAATACCCTGCCCTCACAGCCTGCCTGTCCCAAAACCCACAACTGTCTGACTACACTATCCCAGCCCCTGCTCGAACCCGAGCGTACTATCCCCCAAATGTAGACAAAAGAAGAGAAAAGCATGGTTTCTCCTAAGTCAATGCCATCATGATAGTGTAGCAGAAAAAGGTGGCCTAACTAAATGTCCAATCAAGCATGCAAAGTCCATTATTTAAAACAGGGTTTAAATATTATGATCTTTCCCCCATAACAGGGATGCCACTAATTAAACTTCCATCTGCCAAGTAATCCCATGTCCATTTATCACTTAAACATAAGAGGTCCCAATGTGTACAAGCAATATAGTCCAATTCCCAATTACCCTGCCATTTTTACTTTTTACCGGTTCATTTAGCACTGTACTAAAAGCAACTCAAATAGGCCTAGTGGGGACATCACAAGTAGGAGGTTAAACAACGGTACCCACCTCGAGCGCTAAATCCAAGTCCTGACAGCGAAGTCCGCGCCCGATCCTCAACCGTCCTCGCAAAACTGTGCCAAAAATCCCAAAGGATACACACATAATTACTATCCAAGTTAATCCCAAAATCTGTCCCCAAAATCAGATTCACTGATCAGCCATTTTTACCTGCGAGATCAGCTCTAGAAATTCCCAGAAAAATACCACTGCGATCTACGCGACTAACCGGTCGAAACGAGTACCTGCACGTTTTCCCACGATTTTTCTATGCTGAGAACCAAAATCGACAAGAGAGACATCCCAAAGCAAGTCGATCACAAAAACTGAATCTGAGAATACTGTAAAAAAGGGGTTCTCACCTTCAGGGAAATTCCAAAACAAATCAAGAAAAATCAGAGAGATTCCTTGCGATGCATAGATGCAAATCCCCTTTTGAATCGCCTCAATCCGATGTCCGGTTGCGGAGATATCTCCAAAACAATGCTGTGCTGTCCAAGATTTCACCCCAGAAAATGAGGTCACAAGATGACCCGAAAAACCCATGAAAACCTCGGAATGGGGGAAAACCAGTAGAAATAAGAAATGTAGCCCTACCTGTTACGAAGACGATGGCGCAAGAATCGCTGAAAAATACTGCCTGGTTAGCTCGGGAGAGCTAAAACACTGTCGCTGCGCCGAAGGAGAATCCAGGAATGCAACGTCGCGCCGTGCCGAAAAATCCAAATCTCGAAGTGCGTGCCACCACAAACCCCCAAACTTCACCAGGAGATGGAGAACTCGAAGGGGAGCAACTTTGCTGAAGACACCTTGGTGAGATGAGGCTCGGAAGTGGTGGAAAAAGCATGAAGAAGGGAGCTCGGGCTGCTTAAATAGGCCTCACCACTTAACAAAAACAATTGGGGAAATACCGGCTGGGTCCCCACTTTCGGGCGCCCGAAAGTTTCCGGGCGCGCACAGTGCGGCCCGGCCCAAACTTTCGGGCGCGCACAGTGCGGCCCGGCCCAGCATGCCCCGTCGGACGGGATCCCGCGAACCGTCCGACCCGCCTCCCCGACTGCCACGTGTCGCCCAAACAGCCGACAGCCGCCGCGACCACTCCTGCTGCGCCACGTGGCCACCTCCGGGAGTCGACACGCGTCCCCGACCGTCGTACCGCCGCGCCTGCCCGCACAGTCTGCGGCCGCTGCCCCCACTGCCCGCACAGTTGACCATCCAATGGGAGCGCGCCACGTGTCCTGCCTCTGACCGGTGCACCCGGTGCACAAGCCACTGAACACCGAACCAATGGTAACCTGCCACGTGTCCACCCTGGTGCACCGTGAACCAAAGCCAGCCATCCTGCTCCCTGCACCGAGTACTGTGAGCCGACCAACCACCAGGCGCCACGTGTCCCCGCCTTGGTGCACGCCCGCGCGGTGGACCGGCCGCCTGCCCGCGCCCCCGCCGCTGCTGCCCGCGCCCTCTGCGCCTGCCCGCGGCCGCGCGCCGCCTGCCCGAGTGCCCTCCGCCGCCGCCCGCCGCCGCCGGCCGCCGCCGGCGATCGCCGGAATTACTGTTCCGGCATGAACAGTAACCCGAAGCCCAAAAATGCCGTAAATACACCGTCTGAAGCGTTTTCGCGCGCTGAATCCGATTTTGACGTCCGTTTCGCCAAATTCTCACTCTAAAAATTGCCGAATGCCCCCGGAAGGTATTCTTAGTCCGAAATTCGCGCCGAGCCCAATCTCAATATCCGTTTTGCGCGCAACCACCTCTAAACAACCGATGGGGTCCCCTGATCACCCGCGTGATCCATTTGAAGCCCGGAGTCCAACACTTGTGTCCAAATTGGCGCCCGAACACCGCCGACATGCCCCGTAGGCCTCCAGAAGCTGCCGGTCACCCTGAAAAGCCCCAAATACCTCCCGCACACCGCGTAGGCCTCCAGTAACCACCTCAAAGCACCGCAACAGCTCTGCGGAGATCCAGGTCATCACATCCTCCCCCACTAAAAGAAAGTTTCGTCCTCGAAACTAAAGTCGTTCCTCCACTCGGAATCTCAACCAAATAGAGGGGGTAAATATCCAATCATCCACCACTCAAGCTCCCAAGGCTGACAAATACCTCCTCCAGAGACGCGATATCCTCGGGTCTCTAACCAGAATGAAACAAAGGAGAACACTCCAGAGGGCCACGCCACCTCAACTAGGTACAGCTGGGCTAACTGCTCGGCCATCAAGTAGTCTGCATCGGTACAAGCATCTGTCCCCGCTAAGGCCTCAGATAATCCAACCACAAGTCCAACAACACCCAGCTCAACCCGAGTACCTCGGTACTCCCAAGGCATCCGATATCAGTCCCCCAACTGATCACGTAGACTCTGATCTCTAATCCAAAACCGTCGGGATGTAGAAGCACATCCCTAACCCTCCGGCATCAACACTCAGCCATGAGCAGTCGAGAGAACCAGATTGCAAATCCAACTTCGCGGAGATCCAATACCCTTGAAGCTGGTAAAACAAATCCTGCTTGACAGAAGGGTGCTAGCTCCCGATGGTCACTTCATCAAATTCTTACGGGTCCTCACGAAGCCGAAGTGAACTAACCTTCCACAACTCGAATAGCACCGGCGCCCCCAAAGGTGCCACACTTGGCCTGACACAAATCCAACACATCAAATCCTGGAGTTGGGTCCTCAACTCCCAAACTGGTGTCATGCCAAACAACTCCGATAGGAGAACAGCTAGGAACTCACCACCAAAAAGGGTACCTCCAAGTCCTGGTGCCGCCGCAGATCCCTCAAACCCACCAGCCAAAAGGCTACTCACCTACTACGAGACATCCGCCTCGCTCACAAGGTCAAAACCAAAGAGGCGAAGATACTCTCAAGCAAACCAAGTACACCAACACCTCCAGGCCTGGCTCCCACGAAAACCGTCCTCGCAGCATAATCAGCTGCCGCGAAAAGAAAAGAAAACCGAGCCAGCCTAACCGTCCTAAGTACCAAACCAAGCCCCACAACTAGGTCAAGACCATCAGGCCTACAGGTACAACCAAGGACTCAACCGCACCGGGCAGGACCCACGACACGTCCCCACGTGCTAAAGATAGGGAATACGACCTCCCGAACACCGGTAACCGTCCTACCCTAACCCAAACAATGAAGCCAAACACTACCCACCAAGAAGGGAAAACCTCTCGTATCGAAAGATACGAACCCAAGAGCCTGGAACAATTCAAACCTACCGCCACACTGGCCGCTGGAATCCATGTGCTCTGACGGTCTCAAAATCCACTATCCAGAAAAGAAATCAGGAGTGCCTCATCCGACTGACCTGTCCTCCATCACCCGGCGCCAAGCGCCCCAATCAGAACTCGCCTCAGGCGGCAGATCCCAATCCCAAGGAACTGCAATGCCACGCTCCATACCCGGTGCCTACTCCAATGAGGCGTCCCCAATACTCTCAATCCCCCACCGAATAAGACCCTGCCTCCAAAGGCTCCATACACAATCCCACAAATCGGGGCAACTCATCCGCCAAAACTGGCTCACTCCTTCAATGAAATCCCACAGTCTCCCCTGCAGTCAACTGTCCACCCTTCCTCGGTGCCCCAGCACTAAACGTCGGCAAGAAGGGGCTACTCGCTAGTCCGACAACTGTGCCACTGCACTGATCCGACAACTGCGCCACCGTGCTGATCCGACAACTGTGTCACCGCGCTGCTCCGACAACTGCACCACTTGTGCTGATCCGACAACTGCGCCACTGTGCTGATCCGACAACTGTGTCACCGCGCTGCTCCGACAGCTGCACCACTGTGCTGATCCGACAACTGTGTCACCGCCTGCTCCGACAGCTGCACCACTGTGCTGATCCGACAACTGTGTCACCGCGCTGCTCCGACAGCTGCACCACTGTGCTGATCCGACAACTGTGTCACCGCCTGCTCCGACAGCTGCACCACTGTGCTGATCCGACAACTGTGTCACCGCGCTGCTCCGACAGCTGCACCACTGTGCTGATCCGACAACTGTGTCACCGCCTGCTCCGACAGCTGCACCACTGTGCTGATCCGACAACTGTGTCACCGCGCTGCTCCGACAGCTGCACCACTGTGCTGATCCGACAACTGTGTCACCGCGCTGCTCCGACAGCTGCACCACTGTGCTGATCCGACAACTGTGTCACCGCCTGCTCCGACAGCTGCACCACTGTGCTGATCCGACAACTGTGTCACCGCCTGCTCCGACAGCTGCACCACTGTGCTGATCCGACAACTGTGTCACCGCCTGCTCCGCTGATCTGCCTCCAACACTCCTACCCTTCGGGTCCGGAGCCCCCCCCCAGACTCCAATCTGGGTATCCGGCCCGAAACAACCAGCTCAGGCCCAACTGCCGCACCAAGGTGCACTCGGGTCAGAGCCCCAACGTCGGGGAGACACCGCTCACCACGACAAAACCGCAAATCAGCACACCCCAAACACTCGACCCAATCTAGCGAAAGTCAAAGGCATCCCCCTATTTTTGTAACGTTATGTTGTCTGCAGCCAACATAACTGTCCCACAAAAATAGGGTATGCCGATCCCTCTTCACTCACTGGAAGAGTCAAAACCAAATCACCGACTTTCGCTAAAAGTCACGTCTCTCACGCCCTGCCATCCTAGGGTCTGCCAAAAGCCTAGGGTTTCCTAAGTCCCAACTGACCTATCCCTAAGCTCTGATACCAACTTAATCTGTCACGCCCCGGGTGTAAACCAGAACCCGGGCCCGTCTACAGATCCGCCGTGCACACGGTATTTCCCGCGTACACGAAGCGCCAAACCTGCTCAGATATATAAGAGATATAATAAAAGAGCAATAAAAACAGAGCTGAACTAAAACTAATACATCTCAGACTGAAGCTGGAAATAAAATACAATACATCTGTATAAATGATACATCTGTCTCTCCCAGCTCACCAAAATAAATACAACCTGCTGGCAAAAGCCAGTCCCAAAGTAAAAGTACAACCGTCTGAGGAAACACGGGTACACCAACAGTCCAGCTAACACGCTCAACCTGCCTCGAAGTCTATCTACTCAGCCGTCCTCTCTCCTCGACCCGTCGCTGAAAACTCAGCAGCACCCGCAGAAGACACTGCAAAACAAAGGGGAAGAGAAAAGAGAAAGCAGTGGGGGTGAGAACTACTGTAAACAGTAGCCTCCCCCTAGTGGGTAGACCTCAACTCAAATGTGCCCACTAGGACTACAAGAGGCGAAAAAGATGAACAAAGGTGGTAAGCTGTAAATAAAACTGCCGATGATGAATAGAGCTACCACTACATGCCTCTAAAATGCCAGCTAGGAATATAGCTAAATGTATGCATCAGAAAGTAAATGCCTGCCTGCCTAGACCCAATCGATACACCAGTAAACACTGGTACTGCCTGCTGTGCCTGCCGAATCGGGTATGCTGGCCAACGCATAACACCGATAGGAAAAGAGAGTCCCGAGGACTCGAAGCCTGTAAAACGCACACTCCGGAGTGGCACTCGAGGGGAGCGACCCACACGAGTATAATGCCTGGGTAACAAGTACCAAAATAATGCCTGGGTAACAAGTACCAAATCAGCAGGACTGGATCATGACTCTGATCAAAGTGGGAAAACCCATCCACTAAAAGGAGACCCGATCTCAACCCGATGCAAGATAAACAAATAGTGGGAAACCCCATCCACTAAAAGGAGACCCGATACCCAATCTGATGCAATAACCACTGTCTGGTCAACCGCCCAAGGTCCGCGGTTGCCGCAATACCCTGCCACCAAGCCTGCCTGTCCCAAAATCCAAGATCCACAATCGGGTAGAATAATCGATATCCGGTCAACCGCCTACTGTCCGCGGTTGCCGCAATACCCTGCCCTCACAGCCTGCCTGTCCCAAAACCCACAACTGTCTGACTACACTATCCCAGCCCCTGCTCGAACCCGAGCGTACTATCCCCCAAATGTAGACAAAAGAAGAGAAAAGCATGGTTTCTCCTAAGTCAATGCCATCATGATAGTGTAGCAGAAAAAGGTGGCCTAACTAAATGTCCAATCAAGCATGCAAAGTCCATTATTTAAAACAGGGTTTAAATATTATGATCTTTCCCCCATAACAGGGATGCCACTAATTAAACTTCCATCTGCCAAGTAATCCCATGTCCATTTATCACTTAAACATAAGAGGTCCCAATGTGTACAAGCAATATAGTCCAATTCCCAATTACCCTGCCATTTTTACTTTTTACCGGTTCATTTAGCACTGTACTAAAAGCAACTCAAATAGGCCTAGTGGGGACATCACAAGTAGGAGGTTAAACAACGGTACCCACCTCGAGCGCTAAATCCAAGTCCTGACAGCGAAGTCCGCGCCCGATCCTCAACCGTCCTCGCAAAACTGTGCCAAAAATCCCAAAGGATACACACATAATTACTATCCAAGTTAATCCCAAAATCTGTCCCCAAAATCAGATTCACTGATCAGCCATTTTTACCTGCGAGATCGTGCCCAAGAAATTCCCAGAAAAATACCACTGCGATCTACGCGACGAACCGGTCGAAACGAGTACCTGCACGTTTTCCCACGATTTTTCTATGCTGAGAACCAAAATCGACAAGAGAGACATCCCAAAGCAAGTCGATCACAAAAACTGAATCTGAGAATACTGTAAAAAAGGGGTTCTCACCTTCAGGGAAATTCCACAACAAATCAAGAAAAATCAGAGAGATTCCTTGCGATGCGTAGATGCAAATCCCCTTTTGAATCGCCTCAATCCGATGTCCGGTTGCGGAGATATCTCCAAAACAATGCTGTGCTGTCCAAGATTTCACCCCAGAAAATGAGGTCACAAGATGACCCGAAAAACCCATGAAAACCTCGGAATGGGGGAAAACCAGTAGAAATAAGAAATGTAGCCCTACCTGTTACGAAGACGATGGCGCAAGAATCGCTGAAAAATACTGCCTGGTTAGCTCGGGAGAGCTAAAACACTGTCGCTGCGCCGAAGGAGAATCCAGGAATGCAACGTCGCGCCGCGCCGAAAAATCCAAATCTCGAAGTGCGTGCCACCACAAACCCCCAAACTTCACCAGGAGATGGAGAACTCGAAGGGGAGCAACTTTGCTGAAGACACCTTGGTGAGATGAGGCTCGGAAGTGGTGGAAAAAGCATGAAGAAGGGAGCTCGGGCTGCTTAAATAGGCCTCACCACTTAACAAAAACAATTGGGGAAATACCGGCTGGGTCCCCACTTTCGGGCGCCCGAAAGTTTCCGGGCGCGCACAGTGCGGCCCGGCCCAAACTTTCGGGCGCGCACAGTGCGGCCCGGCCCAGCATGCCCCGTCGGACGGGATCCCGCGAACCGTCCGACCCGCCTCCCCGACTGCCACGTGTCGCCCAAACAGCCGACAGCCGCCGCGACCACTCCTGCTGCGCCACGTGGCCACCTCCGGGAGTCGACACGCGTCCCCGACCGTCGTACCGCCGCGCCTGCCCGCACAGTCTGCGGCCGCTGCCCCCACTGCCCGCACAGTTGACCATCCAATGGGAGCGCGCCACGTGTCCTGCCTCTGACCGGTGCACCCGGTGCACAAGCCACTGAACACCGAACCAATGGTAACCTGCCACGTGTCCACCCTGGTGCACCGTGAACCAAAGCCAGCCATCCTGCTCCCTGCACCGAGTACTGTGAGCCGACCAACCACCAGGCGCCACGTGTCCCCGCCTTGGTGCACGCCCGCGCGGTGGACCGGCCGCCTGCCCGCGCCCCCGCCGCTGCTGCCCGCGCCCTCTGCGCCTGCCCGCGGCCGCGCGCCGCCTGCCCGAGTGCCCTCCGCCGCCGCCGGCAGCCGCCGGCGATCGCCGGAATTACTGTTCCGGCAGAACAGTAACCCGAAGCCCAAAAATGCCGTAAATACACCGTCTGAAGCGTTTTCGCGCGCTGAATCCGATTTTGACGTCCGTTTCGCCAAATTCTCACTCTAAAAATTGCCGAATGCCCCCGGAAGGTATTCTTAGTCCGAAATTCGCGCCGAGCCCAATCTCAATATCCGTTTTGCGCGCAACCACCTCTAAACAACCGATGGGGTCCCCTGATCACCCGCGTGATCCATTTGAAGCCCGGAGTCCAACACTTGTGTCCAAATTGGCGCCCGAACACCGCCGACATGCCCCGTAGGCCTCCAGAAGCTGCCGGTCACCCTGAAAAGCCCCAAATACCTCCCGCACACCGCGTAGGCCTCCAGTAACCACCTCAAAGCACCGCAACAGCTCTGCGGATATCCAGGTCATCACAGCACCAACCTCAAGAAGGAAAACCAACCGAGCAACCTCAAGAAAGAAAACCAAACCGAGCACCAACCTCGGGAGAAAAACCAAACCGAGCAACCTCAAGAAAGAAAACCAAACCGAGCACCAACCTCGGGAGAAAAACCAAACCGAGCACCAACCTCGGGAAAGAAAACCAAACCGAGCACCAACCTCGGAGAAAAACCAAACCGAGCACCAACCTCGGGAAAGAAACCAAACCAAGCACCTACCTCGGTAAACCACGCCGAGCACCTACCTCGACGGGTCGCACCGCTCACACCTTGGCGCCTCAAACCCCCCACCTACGGGGCCCCCACTACGTCACCTCGTGGGTATACACGGGTCATAGACCACTTTTCCGGAAAAGCGCACCCTTTGCGGTGGCCAAACCGCGGGTGCGCGTGCTGCAGCCTCGAGCATAGTAACCAAGTACACAAGATGAAACTGATAGCAATGAACCATAAAGATCACCAAATATACAAAGTATAACTCAATAGCGGGGACAATAAATACTATCCAAGATAAAACCGATGGCAATGAACTATAAAGATCACCAAATATACAAAGTATAACTCAATAGCGAGGACCATAATACTATCCATGTTAGCACAGTTAAACGTGAAAATCAGAAGTGGTTGCAACCGTCGGAAGCCCGACGCTAAGTCCTCAACATAAAAACCCACATATGTGTACATAATAAAGGACACCGCGACACTTGGTCGCTACAACATCGATAAGGGCATATGATAAATGATAACGAGAACATGCACAAAGGGGTTCTAAGGGGTACCCACCTGAAACGCGAAGAAGAAGGTGCGCGGAAACTCCAGTTAAAACACTCCCACCTTGTGCCCGGAAAGAACTACAGTGAGAAGTATCGTTAATAATATCGTCGCGGTCAAAAACACCCAAAAAGGGACAAAACGGGCCAAAAACGGAGCTTCTGGACTAAAATGCTGAAGGCTGGAGCACGGGTCCAGGCGTGGACCGGGTCCACGACACAAGACAGCAGCGGCGCAGACCCGGCTCACCCGGGCGCGTGCACCAGGCACTTTGGGCCGGGCTGGTGCACGGCCGGAGCGCGAGCCGGCTCACGCAACCCCGGTTACGAAGGCAGCGCCGGGTGCACGCCGCTGCGTGGACCACGCCTGCGGGCCGGGCTGCGCATGAACGGAGCGTGGACGGGGCTCACGTTCCCCCGGTCGCGGAGGCAGCGCCGGGTGCACGCCCGGGTGTGGACCGCGCCTGCGGGCCGGGCTGGTGCATGCGCGGAGCGTGGACCGGGTCCGCGCCTTCGGGTGGGGAAACCGTGCGCCGGGCGCACGCCGGCCAGGTGGACCGCGCGGTGGCCTGGCCGTACGGGATGAACAGTGAAACCCTAATTTTGCCCCCTCGCGGCTCCGGTTGCGACTCCGCGACCCCGGCGACTGCGGCGACGACCCCGTGGACACGACAACGGCGGCGGCGGCCTCCCATTTGACAACAGCGGCGACGGCCTCCCGTTCAACAACCCACGACATCGACAAAAAAAAGGGAAACCTTATACCGAAAATAAACGAAAAGACCGTACCTCGTTTTCGCCGGAGAAGGAGGAAGAAGGAGGATCGTCCGCCCCTCGCTCGTTCGATTCTGCAGGAAGAGCGGTTGTTCCTTCCCTCTCCCCGTCTCGCCGCCACGGTTCTTCACGCCCAACGTCGGATGGTGGAAAGAAGGTAGGAAGAGGGTTTGGGTTTCTCCCGCACTCTTCAGAAGAGCCCTAACGCACGAACCCAACGGAAAGAGAAGTAGGGAAAATAAGTTTAAATCCCCAAAATCAAAACTTAAACGATCGGGTGTGAACCAGCGGTCTAAAATTACCTCGAAAAACGTGCCGATCGCCCGCACGCCTTTCGATGCACCCGAAATCGCTAAAAACTTCAAAAAATTATTCTGAGAGGTCCCGGAGTCCGAATTCAAATCCGATCGCACCGCCGCTCATCATTTTTCGGCCCCTACCACCTAAAAATATCCACAAACCCCGACGATCAGCCAAAAAATTCTCGAATTTCCATCCCCTTCTCTAACAACTAAGAAGATCTGATTAAGATCAAAACGGGAAACCGGAGGGTCGAGGGACCACCACGTCAATAATAAAACCCACTGACATAAAAGACGGAAAGTCCGATCACAGCAGGATCCCGTCCGATCACCTCGAA
The DNA here is from genome assembly GCA_029168755.2 of Tillandsia fasciculata. NCBI lineage: Eukaryota > Viridiplantae > Streptophyta > Magnoliopsida > Poales > Bromeliaceae > Tillandsia > Tillandsia fasciculata. The sequence continues at coordinate 41,928 of JAQOTM010000677.1, forward strand.
AAGTGTGCCGGCCACTTAGCACAGATTCTGATGCACCCCTCAAAGGCAAACGCTTGGATCCCCATTCCGGGAGATCCGTAAATCAGAATCCGAATCCGTTCGCTTTTCCGTCCTCCGTTTTACGAGCTCAAACGCAGAAAAATACCCGCGGTCCAGGCCAGTCCATCGCAGAAAACACCGTGAAAAGTTTTTCTAATGATCCCATCATAAGAAAAAGTATACACGGGCGAGGGAACGCCAGGACTCTACATCACTCACCACTTAAAAGAAGTTTCGTCCTCGAAACTTAATACTGGCCCGCAACGAATTAATCTGGGTAGTACTCCCTCATCTTTGACTCCAGTTCCCAAGTCGCTTCACGTTCTTCCTGGTTGCTCCACAGCACCTTCACATGGGGGATAGTCCGATTGCGCAATCCTTTCTGTCCTCTCGTGCTGAGATCCGCGCCGGTGTTCCATCGAAGCTCAGGTCCTCTCTAGGCTCAAAACAGTGACCATCCATCACCCAAGCCAAGTACACATGTTCGAAGAATATCTTCGAAGATCCAGATTGCTCGCTCGGATTGCCCGTCGGTTTGGGGGTGAAACGCCATGCAGAAGTGTGGTTTAGTCTCTAGGGCTTGTTGTAATCCTTGCCAAAGGTTTGACACTAGCCGAGTGTCTCTAGTCCACGTCGTACGGGTGGGTGGAAAAAGAGTCGATTTCGTCCGTCGATCCACTGTGACTCAAACTGCATCGTGCTCTTGATGCGAAGCAGAAAATCCGTGATGAATTCCATGCTGATTCGCTCCCATTTCCACTCTGGTACCGGTAGAGATTGTAGTTTTCCCTGCTGAGCGCTGATGTTCGAACTTTACTTGTTAACCATTTAAACACCGGGCAGTGAACTGTATTTCATCCCCCTTGGTTTAGTCCACCAAAAATTCTGCTTTGAGGTCCTTGTACAACTTCGTGTCACCTGGATGCGCCGCATAGGGAGCGTAGTGCGCCTCTGACAGTATCTCTTTCTTCAACTCTGGCAGCCCGGGCACGCAATTCGCCCTCGAAACGTATTGCGTCGCTCGCACTCGCCGAAAAGTCGCTTGCGTGGTGGGGGGGGGTCTTGTCTCGAATAAGCTGCATCCGCACGCCTGTCTTCTGACCCTCCAGGATTTCTCTAAGAGGGTTGGCTTGATCATCAAGGACTAAAGGTCGTGTGACAGTACTGGTCCCGCTGAGTACTCGCGCTCATCGAATTCTCCCCCCCTCCGGTTTGACCCTTCCTGCTCAAAACATCCGCTACTACTCTTGCTTTTCCCCGGGGTGATGCTGAGTGGACATGCCGAGTCCTTCAGCAACTCCAACCAATGCCTCTGCCGCAAAATCAATCCCTCTCTGTGAGCAAAGCTTAATACTCTGGCGATCCGAAAACACATCACGATGAATTCCAAAAGGTGGTGTCTCCAAAGTTTTTGAAACAAAAACGACTGCAGCCAGTTCCGGATCGCATGTCGGGCAGTTCCGCTCACATTCCCTGCGATTCCCGTCGCTGACACAATGTGCCCCAAAAAGTCCACTTCGCGAAGTCAGAACTCACATTTCTTAAACTTAGCAACCAGCTCCTGGTCCCTGAGATTCCGGAGAATAATCCGCCAGTGCTCCTTGCGGTTGATTGAAGAGGTCATCAATCCTGGGCTTGTTCTTCACTGTAACCTTGCTTATCTCCCTGTAGTCAATGCGCAGATGCAGGCTTCTGTTCTTCTTTCGCACGAAGAGCACGGGTGCGCCCCAAGGCGACACACCCAGTCTGCTGAACCCTTAAAAGTCCAAACAACTAACCCGAAACTTTCCCCCTGAAAACAACGGACTCACCTGTCACGAACGCGGACCGCCCACCTCCGTCACCAACACGGGCCGCGAGCTCGGAGCATAACCACCATCCCGGACCCCTCATTCCGACTGTCCGTCCTTCCGAGGCGTCGGTTAAAACTAACGTTAGGTTTTTCAAAACGGTTTTCGAAATCCATAAATCCACAGGGTTTTAAAATGGTGTCCACCCGACACCCAGATTTTAAAAACGGTTTTCGAAGTGTTTTCTTTTATCTTTCCTTTTGTAGTTTGAAAGCGGCCAATCCGGGAAAGCAAAACAATCACCCAAAGGGATAATAAAAGACATTCCAACATCCATATCGACCCCACAAGGGTATCGCGATCCACATATGTAAGACCCGGCCTTTCTTTGACTCATCCCTAACCCCTCTTCTTGTAATGTCCGACCGAGGGCCTTATTTTTGGTGTTTTTACGAACAGGCCGTCGGGGCCCGCGGATAATTTTAGGCGGTAGAGCTCGCGGAGCGGAGCGCGCGGGCGCGATCGGATACGATTTCCGACTCCCGGTTCATCCAGAATAAATTTTTGAAGTCTGGACCCTCCGTAAGTGCTCCGGGATACGTGCTGGCGATCCGCACGGCTTTTGAGGTATATATATTTATATATATATGAGAGATAGGAGAGGACCTAGGGTTTTATTATTTTTCTCCTCCTTTCTCTTGCTCTCCCTCTCGTATCCGACGGCAAGGCGGTGACGAAAAAAAAAAAGAAGAAGGGGGGGAACGGTAGTGATTTGGGACGGTCAAGTAAGGAGAGATCGGGGGATAACCGAGGACTCGGACGTGGGTGGACTGGCCGGCAAAAGCGGACGATCCTTCTTCCTCCTTCTTCCTTCGCAAATCAAGGTGAGCTTTGTGGTGTACTTGCTTTTCTAGGGTTGTAGTTTTCGTTTTGTAGACCTCCGCGCCGCCGCCACCAAATCGGAGGCGGGCGCCGACGGCGACGAGACGCCGCGGCCGCGAGCGGTGCGCCCGCACGGCGCAATGCCGCGCGGGGCCACCCGCGCCGCGGGCAGCGCGGCCGCGCGGCTCATGGCCGCGCGGCGTCGCCCCGCACGCGCGGGCAGCGCGCCCGCGCGGCACATGGCCGCGCGGGGCCGCCCGCAGGCAGGGCCGCCCGCGCGGACCGGTGCCGCGCGGGGTCGCCCCGCACGCGCGGGCAGCGCGCCGCGCGGCACTTGGCCGCGCGGGGCCGCCCGCGGTGGAGCGCCCGCGCGGGCTGGTGCCGCGCGGGGTCGCCACGCACGCGCGGGCAGCGCGCCCGCGCGGCACATGGCCGCGCGGGGCCGCCCGCAGGAGGGGCGCCCGCGCGGACCGGTGCCGCGCGGGGTCGCCGCGCACGCGCGGGCAGCGCGCCCGCGCGGCACTTGGCCGCGCGGGGCCGCCCGCGGGTGGGGCGCCCGCGCGGGGCTGGTGCCGCGCCGGGTCGCCCAGCACGTGCAGGCAGCGCGCCCGCGCGGCACTTGGCCGCGCGGGGCGGCCCGCGGGTGGGGCGCCCGCGCGGGCTGTTGCACGCGGGGTCGCCCGACCGCGCGGACAACGCGCCGCGCGGCACTTGGCCGCGCGGGGCCGCCCGCAGGTGGGGGCCCGCGCGGGCGGGTGCCGCGCGGGGCCGTGCGCAGGCGGGGTGTGCGCCGCGCGGGTCGGTGCCGTGCGGCGAACTCCGCCACACGGAGTCCGGGGTTGCGTCCGTCGTTTGGTTTCAGTCTGGAGTCAGGTGGGTTTCAGATCTCTTAGCTTTGACATACACTTGTTCCTTCAGGAGTGCGGGACGTTGTAGGCGCGCGGACACGGACGAGCCGAGCTCCGGACGACATACACAAGGTGGGTACATTCCCGGGAACGGTGGGGATAGGATTTTATCAATAGAAATAGTATGTTCGGGGCAAGGTGAATAGTAGATCTTTTCTCTCGTATTTTGTACTAACCCTGTCTTATTATCATTCTGCTTATTATCGACCTGAGGCTCGTGTTTTGCTACACGCACACCGGCGGATTGGCCTCCGCCAGGGTGTGCTTTTTCCGAAAAAGTGGTACGTTGACCCGTGTACCCCACGCAATGGTGGCGTTAGGAATGGGGGCCCTCATAGGTGGGGGGTGTGAGCGGTGATGTCGAGGTAGGTGCTCGGCGGCCGAGGCAGGTGCTCGGCCGGGGGCACCGGGGTCGGGGCCCGGTGCGGTGGTCAGGGAGGGTGCCCGGTTTTGCTATGATACAGGGTATGACTATTGTAGGCGGTGTTTGAGAGAGACGGTTGCTCCGGTTGCAGTGGTTTGCTATGTTTTAGCCTTTTTGTTATTATACTATTTCTAGTCACTGACTTCCCACTTCGTGACAGGTTCGTCCAGGGGCGAGTGCTAGGGCACCGGTGAGGTCGTGAGGACGCTGTACTGACAGTTAGAGGCTTCAGACACAGTGACTCCTTTTCCCTTCTCTCTTTATGTTTCGGTTAGTTAGTTGTGGATTGCGACACCCCGTGGGGTCGAAGTGGATGTATTCTTTTCACTCATGCGAATATACTGTCACTCCTTTCCTTGCTTGGCCGTTTAAAACCATGAAAAGAAAAACCGTTTGCGAAAACCGTTTTAAAAACTGTGGGTGTCGTGTGGGCACCGAAGTTAAAACCTGTGGGATTTATGTGGTTTCGAAATAGTTTTCAAAAATAATGGCGTCGTGTGGGCGCCGCTTCCAAAACCTTGCGATATTTATCCTTTCAAATCAGTCGGCTCTTTTCCTTGTATAAAAGTTGTTGGATTGTTTGGAATGCAAGTTGTATGAGTTTGTACCCTCGATTAGTGTGGTTAATGCTGGAGATGAACGTATGATGTAATCAGGACGCCGTGCATATACAAAGGACACTCTGCCCGCGCGTAGAGTGAATTTGTATATGCGGCGGGTCTGGGCACGCGTCGGGGAGTAATGATGTTCAAAAAAAAAAAATTATATACAGATTTGGGAGCATCGGTGGCTCTTCTTCCGCGCATTTAAACCCCCGGGGCGTGACAGATTAAGATGGTATCAGAGACTGAACTTTAACCACAATAGTCGGGGTCTAACATCCACGGGGCGCAATACACTAACTACTGATTAATAAAGCGAACTTGGGGTAGACCAGTAGATCGTGAGTGTACGAGGGAAAAAGGGGGATTTATTTTCGGTGCGTCTGTAGGTCGTGGTGCTAGACCAGTTAGGTCTAGGGTTGACTTGGCTTCTTTGTATATAGCGAATAATGGCCCGAAATGGGTTATTAGCAGAGAACGCAGGGGCAGAAAGTACGGTGCCAATAGCGGCGAAGTATCAGTTGCTCCGACAACAACTACAAGAGGTGGCCGGGCAGCTAGCAACCCTTATGGAACATGCGGCAGTGGGCGCAACGGTCGACAACACCAATGGGGGTCGCCCAGGCTCCTTTGCCCGGACCAACCGCACCAGTGACGGGACCGCCGGTGGCGGTCAGCGAGACTACGGTTGCCCCTTCTCCGACAACGGTGACCGGGATACCGTCGGTTCGTCCGACGACGCCTTCAGTAGCACTAGCACCAGCAACTTCGGGACTTACGCCGGGAGCCACCGTTGGAGCCCCCTTGGGAGAGACCATGGTGACACCTATCCCCAGAATGACCGCCGATGCTGCGGGGGGGAAGCCCTTATCCGGCAAACCGAATGGGATGGATGGGCGGTCTGTAGCTCTGGGTCGAGTTCCTGTGTTCTGCACAAGAGGGTCGGTTAGGTTGTCCTACGGGTGGGTGAGCGCGTGTTCCCTCGTGTGCGCTTGGGAAACCTAGGCAACCTCTTTAGACAGGTCTTTCTCACTGGTTTCGTTGCATGTTTTCTTTTCGACCGGATAGGTTTCGGATGGATAGTCGATTGTACTTGGAGGCCGCTGTTACAGTAGGCTTCGAGCTTAGAAGTTTCCTAGTGGCGGTATCGCTGTTTGATTTGGAGTTTTGCCGCTCGATTCAATGCCGGTGCCTGGAGGGGCAACGGATTGGGACCGAGCGTTAGTGGTTAATCAGAGTGTCGCACCCCGTCGATGCCAGGACGGGGGTAGGACCTGACCTTGTGAGTTTTGTCGCCAGCTTCCCGTGGCCGAGGCATGACCATGAGGCTTAGTTACGAGTGTTTTTGGGTCGTTGATCTTGTGAGGCAGGTGTGGGTCATAGGGATCTGTCGACTGCTTGGGGCTTTGGCACTGATCACTTTCGGCTAGGATGCCTTGTACGCAGCCCTTTGGGTGGGGTAGACCTTGTGGTAGGCCTTAGAGCTGAAGCCTAACCTTAGTTCTGACCGTCGCCCCGGTCGGACGGACCGTCGGGGCGGGTAATCCGGGACGGTGGATATGCTCCGAGCTTGTGACTCGTGTTGGTGACGGGTGGAGGTGGCCCGTGTTGGTGACGGATGAGTTCGTTGCTCTCGGGGGAGAGTTTCTGGTAGTTAGTAACCCAGTCTGCTTAGCTGGCACCTCTCGGAGCCTCGTGAGGGTGTTAGTGAGATCTTTCCCTTGTTGTCAGGTTGGTTGTGTGGGGCTTATAGGGGCTCTTCGGTGCGGGTTGGGAGGTATGACTCGGGTGCCTCGACGCATTGCGAGAGGTCACCCTCTCTTTCGAGCTTCTACCAGGCACAACTAAGAGACATTCTAGACAAGGAGTTCATCAAGCCGAGGGTGTCGCCTTGGGGGCGCACCCGTCCTCTTCGTGCGAAAGAAGGACGGAAGCCTACGCCTGCACATCGACTACATGGAGATGAACAAGGTTACAGTGAAGGACAAGCCCAGGATCGATGACCTCTTCAATCAACTGAGAGGAGCACTTGCGGGTTACTCTCGGGAACCTCAGAGACCAGAAACTGTTTGCTAAGTTTAAGAAATGTGAGTTCTGACTTCTCTAAGTGGGCTCTTTGGGGCACATGGTGTCAGCAGCGAGGATCGCAGGGAATGTGAGCGGAACTGCCTGACACACGATTCGAAACTAGCAGCAGTCGTCTTCGTTTCAAAGCGTTGGAGTCACCACCTTTTGGAGTTCTTCGTGATGTGTTTTCGGATCGCCAGAGCCTTAAGTGGTTCACATAGGAAGAGTTGCCTTGCGACAGAGGCGTTGGTTGCAGTTGCTGAAGGACTCGACTTATCCATTCAGCATCACCCCAGCAAAAGCAAGTGTAGGAGCGGATGTCTTGAGCGGGAAGGGTCAAATTGAGGAGGAATCGATAAGCGCGATTACTCAGCAGGGCCGGCACGGTCGCGCGACCCTTGTCCTTGATGGTCAAGCCAACCCTAATAGAGAAATCCTGAAGGGTCAGAGGACAGGCGCACAGAAACAGCTTGTTCGAGACGAATCCCCCGGACCACGTGAGCGACTTTTCGGCGAGTGCGAACGGCACGACACGTTTTCGAGGGCGGAATTGCGTTCCCGAGCTGCCAGAGTTGAAGGAAGAGGTATTGTCCGAGGCACACTGCGCTCCCTATGCGACGCATCCAGGTGACACGAAAATGTACAGGGACCTCAAGCAGAATCTTCGGTGGACTAAATCGAAGGGGGATGCAACACAGTTCACTTCCCGTTGTTTGGGCGATTAACCAGTAAAGTTCGAACATCAGCGCCCGGCGGGGGAAAAACTACAATCTCTACCTGTACCAGAACGGGAATGGGAGCGAATCACCAAGGAATTCGTCACGGGTTTTCCGCATCACATCAAGCACACGATGTGGTTTGAGTTACAGTGGATCGATTGACGAAGCCGGCTCTTTCCCCACCCATCCATACGACGTGGACTAGAGACACTCGGCTTGTGTCAAACCTTTGGCAAGTCTACAGCGAGCCCTAGGAACCAAGTTGCACTTCAGCTCAGCCTTTCACCCCCAAACGGATGGACAATCCGAGCGGGTGATTCAGATTCTCGAGGATATGCTCCGGGCTTGCGTACTAGATTTGGGAGACGGATGGTCGCGCCACCTACCCCTTGTAGAGTTTGCTTATAACAACAGCTACCAGGCGAGCATCCGGATGGCGCCGTACGAAGCATTGTACGGCAGACGCTGTAGATCCCCGATTGGTTGGGACGATCTGGGGGAGCGAAGGTTTTTGGGACCAGACTTGGTGGCGGAAACTGAGGAAAAAGTACGCCTCATCAGACGGCGGTTGGCGACCGCCCAGAGCCGGCAAAAGAGCTACGCAGATCGGAGGCGTCGCGATGTGGAATTCCAGGTGGGGGAGCATGTGTTGTCGCGGGTTTCGCCGTCAAAAAGGGGTGAAGCGGTTCGGGTTAAGGGGCAAGTTGAGCCCACGGTGTGTGGGGCCGTTCGAGATTCTGGAGCACATCGGCCCGGTGGCCTACCGCCTCGCCCTACGGCCGAACCTTGATCGAGTTCACGATGTGTTCCACGTGCCCATGCTTCGGAGGTATCTCCCCGACCCATCGCGAGTGCTCGACGTCCCTGCAATTGAGCTTAAGAAAGACCTAAACTTCGAGGAAGTGCCGGTGCGGATCCTAGCACGAGAGGACAAAAAGCTACGAAGTCGGACAATTCCCTACGTGAAGGTGCTTTGGAGCAATCAAGGAGAACGTGAGGCAACTTGGGAACCAGAGTCAAAGATGAGGGAGTGCAACCCGGACCTCTTCGCCGCAGGTGAGGGTTAAGTTTCGAGGACGAAACTTGTTTTTAGCGGTGAGTGGTGTAAGACCCGGCCTTTCTTTGACTCATCCCTAACCCCTCTTCTTGTAATGTCCGACCGAGGGCCTTATTTTTGGTGTTTTTACGAACAGGCCGTCGGGGCCCGCGGATAATTTTAGGCGGTAGAGCTCGCGGAGCGGAGCGCGCGGGCGCGATCGGATACGATTTCCGACTCCCGGTTCATCCAGAATAAATTTTTGAAGTCTGGACCCTCCGTAAGTGCTCCGGGATACGTGCTGGCGATCCGCACGGCTTTTGAGGTATATATATTTATATATATATGAGAGATAGGAGGGGACCTAGGGTTTTATTATTTTTCTCCTCCTTTCTCTTGCTCTCCCTCTCGTAGCCGACGGCAAGGCGGTGACGAAAAAAAAAAAAAGAAGGGGGGGAACGGTAGTGATTTGGGACGGTCAAGTAAGGAGAGATCGGGGGATAACCGAGGACTCGGACGTGGGTGGACTGGCCGGCAAAAGCGGACGATCCTCCTTCCTCCTTCTTCCTTCGCAAATCAAGGTGAGCTTTGTGGTGTACTTGCTTTTCTAGGGTTGTAGTTTTCGTTTTGTAGACCTCCGCGCCGCCGCCACCAAATCGGAGGCGGGCGCCGACGGCGACGAGACGCCGCGGCCGCGAGCGGCGCGCCCGCACGGCGCAATGCCGCGCGGGGCCACCCGCGCCGCGGGCAGCGCGGCCGCGCGGCTCATGGCCGCGCGGGGCCGCCCAGGCGGGCGGGGCCCCGCGCGGGGTCCGCCCCGGGTCGCCCCGCGCGCGGGCAGCGCGCCCGCGCGGCACATGGCCGCGCGGGGCCGCCCGCAGGCAGGGCCGCCCGCGCGGACCGGTGCCGCGCGGGGTCGCCCCGCACGCGCGGGCAGCGCGCCGCGCGGCACTTGGCCGCGCGGGGCCGCCCGCGGTGGGGCGCCCGCGCGGGCTGGTGCCGCGCGGGGTCGCCCCGCACGCGCGCGGGCAGCGCGCCGCGCGGCACTTGGCCGCGCGGGGCCGCCCGCGGGTGGGGCGCCCGCGCGGGCTGGTGCCGCGCGGGGTCGCCCCGCACGCGCGGGCAGCGCGCCCGCGCGGCACATGGCCGCGCGGGGCCGCCCGCAGGAGGGGCGCCCGCGCGGACCGGTGCCGCGCGGGGTCGCCGCGCACGCGCGGGCAGCGCGCCGCGCGGCACTTGGCCGCGCGGGGCCGCCCGCGGGTGGGGCGCCCGCGCGGGCTGGTGCCGCGCGGGTCGCCCAGCACGTGCAGGAAGCGCGCCCGCGCGGCACTTGGCCGCGCGGGGCGGCCCGCGGGTGGGGCGCCCGCGCGGGCTGTTGCCGCGCGGGGTCGCCCCGCGCGCGCGGACAACGCGCCGCGCGGCACTTGGCCGCGCGGGGCCGCCCGCAGGTGGGGCGCCCGCGGGCGGGGGTGCCGCGCGGGGCCGTGCGCAGGCGGGGTGTGCGCCGCGCGGGTCGGTGCCGTGCGGGGAACTCCGCCACACGGAGTCCGGGGTTGCGTCCGTCGTTTGGTTTCAGTCTGGAGTCAGGGTGGGTTTCAGATCTCTTAGCTTTGACATACACTTGTTCCTTCAGGAGTGCGGGACGTTGTAGGCGCGCGGACACGGACGAGCCGAGCTCCGGACGACATACACAAGGTGGGTACATTCCCGGGAACGGTGGGGATAGGATTTTATCAATAGAAATAGTATGTTCGGGGCAAGGTGAATAGTAGATCTTTTCTCTCGTATTTTGTACTAACCCTGTCTTATTATCATTCTGCTTATTATCGACCTGAGGCTCGTGTTTTGCTACACGCACACCGGCGGATTGGCCTCCGCCAGGGTGTGCTTTTCCGGAAAAGTGGTACGTTGACCCGTGTACCCCACGCAATGGTGGCGTTAGGAATGGGGGCCCTCATAGGTGGGGGGTGTGAGCGGTGATGTCGAGGTAGGTGCTCGGCGGCCGAGGCAGGTGCTCGGCAGGGGGCACCGGGGTAGGGGCCCGGTGCGGTGGTCGGGGAGGGTGCCCGGTTTTTGCTATGATACAGGGTATGACTATTGTAGGCGGTGTTTGAGAGAGACGGTTGCTCCGGTTGCAGTGGTTTGCTATGTTTAGCCTTTTTGCTTATTATACTATTTCTAGTCACTGACTTCCCACTTCGTGACAGGTTCGTCCAGGGGCGAGTGCTAGGGCACCGGTGAGGTCGTGAGGACGCTGTACTGACAGTTAGAGGCTTCAGACACAGTGACTCCTTTTCCCTTCTCTCTTTATTGTTTCGGTTAGTTAGTTGTGGATTGCGACACCCCCGTGGGGTCGAAGTGGATGTATTCTTTTTCACTCATGCGAATATACTGTCACTCCTTTCCTTGCTTGGCCGTTTAAAACCATGAAAGAAAACCGTTTGCGAAAACCGTTTTAAAAACTGTGGGTGTCGTGTGGGCACCGAATTTAAAAACCTTGTGGGATTTATGTGGTTTCGAAATAGTTTTCAAAAATAATGGCGTCGTGTGGGGGCCGCTTCCAAAACCTTGCGATTATTTATCCTTTCAAATCAGTCGGCCCTTTTCCTTGTATAAAAGTTGTTGGATTGTTTGGAATGCAAGTTGTATGAGTTTGTACCTCGATTAGTGTGGTTAATGCTGGAGATGAACGTATGATGTAATCAGGACGCCGTGCATATACAAAGGAGACTCTGCCCGCGCGTAGAGTGAATTTGTATATGCGGCGGGTCTGGGCACGCGTCGGGGAGTAATGATGTTCAAAAAAAAAAAATTATATACAGATTTGGGAGCATCGGTGGCTCTTCTTCCGCGCATTTAAACCCCCAGGGCGTGACAACATATTAAGCTACTAACAGGTAATGAAACGAGCAAAATAAGAAGTACATACAGTCTATGGCCCCGAAGACCAAAAGTACCCCTGCCACGGCCTCACCATCGTCCTAGCACTCATCCCTGGACGAACCTATCACGGAGTGGGAAGTCAGTGACCAGAAAACAAAGCATGAAAGCAACTAGGGCTATAAATAAAGCAAACCGCAGTAAAACCAGCGCAACCGCCTTCCTCATCGTGCAATTGACAGTATCCCCTCCCCCTGCATAAGTCGAACCGGGCACCTGCCCCGGCAACCCAGACCGAGCACCAACCTCAAGAAGGAAAACCAAACCGAGCAACCTCAAGAAAGAAAACCAAACCGAGCACCAACCTCGGGAGAAAAACCAAACCAAGCACCTACCTCGGTAAACCACGCCGAGCACCTACCTCGACGGGTCGCACCGCTCACACCTTGGCGCCTCAAACCCCCCACCTACGGGGGCCCCACTACGTCACCTCGTGGGTATACACGGGTCATAGACCACTTTTCCGGAAAAGCGCACCCTTTGCGGTGGCCAAACCGCGGGTGCGCGTGCTGCAGCCTCGAGCATAGTAACCAAGTACACAAGATGAAACTGATAGCAATGAACCATAAAGATCACCAAATATACAAAGTATAACTCAATAGCGGGGACAATAAATACTATCCAAGATAAAACCGATGGCAATGAACTATAAAGATCACCAATATACAAAGTATAACTCAATAGCGAGGACCATAAATACTATCCATGTTAGCACAGTTAAACGTGAAAATCAGAAGTGGTTGCAACCGTCGGAAGCCCGACGCTAAGTCTCAACATAAAAACCCACATATGTGTACATAATAAAGGACACCGCGACACTTGGTCGCTACAACATCGATAAGGGCATATGATAAATGATAACGAGAACATGCACAAAGGGGTTCTAAGGGGTACCCACCTGAAACGCGAAGAAGAAGGTGCGCGGAAACTCCAGTTAAAACACTCCCACCTTGTGCCCGGAAAGAACTACAGTGAGAAGTATCGTTAATATATCGTCGCGGTCAAAAACACCCAAAAAGGGACAAAACGGGCCAAAAACGGAGCTTCTGGACTAAAATGCTGAAGGCTGGAGCACGGGTCCAGGCGTGGACCGGGTCCACGACACAAGACAGCAGCGGCGCAGACCCGGCTCACCCCGGGCGCGTGCACCAGGCACTTTGGGCCGGGCTGGTGCACGGCCGGAGCGCGAGCCGGGCTCACGCAACCCCGGTTACGAAGGCAGCGCCGGGTGCACGCCGCTGCGTGGACCACGCCTGCGGGCCGGGCTGCGCATGCACGGAGCGTGGACGGGGCTCACGTTCCCCCGGTCGCGGAGGCAGCGCCGGGTGCACGCCCGGGCGTGGACCGCGCCTGCGGGCCGGGCTGGTGCATGCGCGGAGCGTGGACCGGGTCCGCGCCTTCGGGTGGGGAAACCGTGCGCCGGGCGCACGCCGGCCAGGTGGACCGCGCGGTGGCCTGGCCGTACGGGATGAACAGTGAAACCCTAATTTTGCCCCCTCACGGCTCCGGTTGCGACTCCGCGACCCCGGCGACTGCGGCGACGACCCCGTGGACACGACAACGGCGGCGGCGGCCTCCCATTTGACAACAGCGGCGGCGGCCTCCCGTTCAACAACCCACGACATCGACAAAAAAAAGGGAAACCTTATACCGAAAATAAACGAAAAGACCGTACCTCGTTTTCGCCGGAGAAGGAGGAAGAAGGAGGATCGTCCGCCCCTCGCTCGTTCGATCCTGCAGGAAGAGCGGTTGTTCCTTCCCTCTCCCCGTCTCGCCGCCACGGTTCTTCACGCCCAACGTCGGATGGTGGAAAGAAGGTAGGAAGAGGGTTTGGGTTTCTCCCGCACTCTTCAGAAGAGCCCTAACGCACGAACCCAACGGAAAGAGAAGTAGGGAAAATAAGTTTAAATCCCCAAAATCAAAACTTAAACGATCGGGTGTGAACCAGCGGTCCAAAATTACCTCGAAAAAACGTGCCGATCGCCCGCACGCCTTTCGATGCACCCGAAATCGCTAAAAACTTCAAAAAATTATTCTGAGAGGTCCCGGAGTCCGAATTCAAATCCGATCGCACCGCCGCTCATCATTTTTCGGCCCCTACCACCTAAAAATATCCACAAACCCCGACGATCAGCCCAAAAATTCTCGAATTTCCATCCCCTTCTCTAACAACTAAGAAGATCTGATTAAGATCAAAACGGGAAACCGGAGGGTCGAGGGACCACCACGTCAATAATAAAACCCACTGACATAAAAAGACGAAAGTCCGATCACAGCAGGATCCCGTCCGATCACCTCGAAAAGTGTGCCGGCCACTTAGCACAGATTCTGATGCACCCCTCAAAGGCAAACGCTTGGATCCCCATTCCGGGAGATCCGTAAATCAGAATCCGAATCCATTCGCTTTTCCGTCCTCCGTTTTACGAGCTCAAACGCAGAAAAATACCCGCGGTCCAGGCCAGTCCATCGCAGAAAACACCGTGAAAAGTTTTTCTAACGATCCCATCATAAGAAAAAGTATACACGGGCGAGGGAACGCCAGGACTCTACAAGTTCTCACGCCCATTGGGGGTTTTCCCCCTCCTTTTTCCTTCCTCTCCTTTGTTTTGAGCCTGTACACTGATGTATTTATTGGAGATATCTCCCTGTTGAGTTTTGAGCTTTGTATATGAGGATATTGTATCATTATCATTTTTGAGAGATGGACATTGTTGTATTATTTCCAGTTGTACAGTGGTTGATTTTAGTTATACAGCAGATTTTCATTTTTAGCTCTGATATCTGTTAGCTGTAGTACTTTTCCTGCAGGTAGGACGCTTCGCCTATGCGGGGTTTGGCATAGGTGGCGGATCTGTTGGCGAGCCCGGGTCGCAATTTCGACCCCGGGGCGTGACAGATTAGGTTGGTATCAGAGCCTAGGTTGTAGGTCATGGTGGACTTAGAAACCCTAGGCTTATGGTTTGACCCTTGGTTGACTTCGTGAGAGTCATGATTTATAGCGAGAGTCCTGATTGAGTTCTATACCCCTTCCAAGGGACGGGAGGAGTGATTGGCATGTTTATTCTCCTAAGTGATTATGTTGGCTGCAGACAACATAATGCTGTGGAACGGATGACATGCTTTAGACTTTCGCTGGATTGGGTCAAGTGGCTTTTGTGTGCTGACTTGCAGTTTCGTCGTGGCGAGCTGCGTCTCCCCGACGCTGGGTTTTGACCGTGTGTTTCCTGTCATAGCAGTTGAGCTTGAGCGGTTGGCTTTGGACCGGATACCTGGATTGAGGTCAGAGAATTCCGGACCCAGATGACAGAATTGTCAGAGGCTTATCAGCGGCTAAGTGAGCAGCTGGTCTTGGTGACACAGTTGTCGGAGCACTGAGTAACCCCCTCTGTGCCAACGTTTAGTGCCGAGGCACCGAGGCAGGGTGGATAGTTGACAGCAGAGGAGCTGTGGGACATGATCGATCTATTGAGCCAGATTTGGCAGATAAACCACCCCGACTCATAAGATTGAGTTGGAGCCTTTGGAGGCAGAGTCGTGATTGGTGGTGATAGAGTGATCAATTGAGAGCCTCCCTGTGCTAGAGAGTTTATGCAGTTGTTGAACTGCGCGCTCCAGGTTTCGAGGGACGAGGCGCATGGGATATGTGTGGCTGGGAGTGGATTGCGCCAGGATACCTTTCAGCATAGTTGGTTCCTCTGTTATAGATTATTGACGCCTCGTTGGAGTAGGCATTGTGTTTGGAGCGTGGCGTTGTAATTCCTTTGGATAGGGATCTGCCGCCAGAGGTGAGTTCTGGACTTAGACGCTTGGCACCGGGTGATAGAGGACAGATCGACCGGCAGAGGCATTTCTGATTTCTTCTTCCAGGATAACGGGTTCCCGAGATGCCAAAGATCGGGTGGACCCCGATGGTAGCATCAGCATCTATATCAGAGTGGCGCAGCGGTAGCGTGGATTTGTTATCTGCGGAGGACCTTATTCGTCGCCCCAGTGTGAGCAGAGACATAAGGTCGTACTCTCTATGTGGATAGTCCTGATTTTCAGGCAGATTGAGCGACAACCACTTCCATCGAGTGGATGAATCTGTGCCGCCCGATTGGAGGGCGCCACGGTAGTGGATCGAGTTATCGCAGGTGGGATTTCATCACAGCAGTCGAAGTTAGAGCATGTTGCATTCCTGCAAGGACTAGAGGCAGATTTGTTACCACGTGCACTTGAGGTACAGGTTTCTGTTGTTGTTGTGCATGTTGAGGAGGCTTTTGGATCATGTCCAGTGCATTAGAGGCCATGAGTTATGCCGGCAGACTTATTGGAATTGTGGCAGTTCGGTATTTTGACCTTGTGCTTGAGATTGATTGGCATAATGCCACAGAATGTTTGACTGCGGCGAGAGAGGACTTTGACCTTCGGCAAGGCGGACAAGAGGAGGCTTGCTTGTTGAGAGTATTAGAGCACGCAGGTTATAGCGACAGTGCGAGAGGTGCTTACGGCGGCACCGGAATCCAAGGATATCTCTGTTGCCCATGAGATCCCGAGTGTGATTTCACCAGAGCTGTTGATAATGCCGCCGGTTAGGGAGATAGAGATTGCGTTTGACGTGGTTCGGGGAACCGCGCCACCCTCTACAGCACCTCATTGGAAATCGCCTGTAGAGCTGAGAGAGAGCTGATGGCGCAGTTGCAGGATCTGATGGAACGAGGGGTCTGTTTGACCTAGTGCCACGCCGTTGATATACGGTGGTGATGCCACGCCGTTTGTACACGGTGGTGATGCCACATCGTTGATACACGACTGTGAGGGTCCTTTTATGGTTCGAGTGTAGACAGGTCTAGGTGGTATCTAGGACCTTTTGATGGAGCTATACTCCGGCAGTTATTGTATGATGCGAGTACCTACTTGGAATTAGACAGCCGAGGGCTTTGCCTGGATGGCATTCAGGATCTGGTAAGGGCATTATGAGAGCATAGTGAGGCCAAATGGAATGACTAATGCCCTGTGACCTCAAGATCTGAGGAATTGTATGTCCCAGTTGTACTTGGACGGACTGGGAGTGGTGCTTCCCAAGGATATTTTGATTTACTCCCGGAGCGACATGGAACACAAGGAGCACTTGTGGATGTGCTACCATGCCTGTGTGGATGAAGCTGTATGCCAAGTTATTGTGGTACAAGTTGTAGCTTCAGAAGCATACCTTCTTGGGTCACCTTATTCTAGCCGTTGGAGCGGCGGTGTAACCCGGCCAAAGGGATGTTATTCAAGGTTGGCTGAAACCAATATTTATTCTTGAGGGGAGGAGCTTCTTGGACTTGGCAGTGCCGGGAGGGCATGGCCAATGGATAATGAGACTGATACCAGCGCCAATATTAGTACTTCTAGTGTTGGGAGATGGATTTTCGTGTTTTAGTGTTGCCTCCCATAGTGGCTGTGGAGTTACCGTGTGTTGATTTTCGGTCTGTACTTCATCGGTCCAACCCTAGGAGTATCGTGGTTGGACGAACCACTGTTTTGTAGGCAGCTTGGATCCCACAGTTGAGCCTTTCAGTACGCCTATTGTTTCCGGCTTTGATTGATATACCTGGGCGTAGGCCATGCCTGCTTGGCTATCAGTCCTGATTACTCAGCATTTCTGTTCTATACTATATGATAGATCAAGATTTCAGCTTCAGTTTACAGTATCTGCCAGGCGGCGCCAATGGAGATTACAGCTTTCAGCATCTTGAGTGGGATTTACGCGGATTGTCGTTGATGGTTCAGACTTTTGACCGCGAGTTGGGCATCAGCATTATGATTGCCTTTCGAGCCCGTTTTCAGTCCCGTACACCGACGGTTTGGTCCCCGTCAGGGTGTCCTTTGTTAGTTGAGAGATCGACTTCGACCCGTGGGTCCGTTGGGGTTATGTTGGCATGTTGAGTGACCAACTGTGGCATGAGATTGTGTCTCTTGTGGATCCCTTTTGAGGGTAGCCGGCAGTTGAGTAGTCCCCTCGGGTGGTTTTGGATCGATAAATGGCCGAGTGAAGACCCAAGCTTATTGGATTCTTTTCCTTATTGGATGAAAGTGTGGGTATGCTTCGGGTGACCTTGATTGAGTTGACACAGGATGTGGTTTGGTGCGCGTTGCACTAGAGGTTATTCCAGTTTCCCCCAGCCTTTTATTGGAGCCCCTTTGGTATTTCACGTCTCAGCTAAGGAGTGATGTGTTTTTGGATCCCTCGCCCGTGATTGACTCGCCCCTTTGAGATCTATGAGTGTTTGGATTACGAGGGACGCCCGTTGCGAATTCTGGCTCGTGAGACGAGGGAATTGCGCAATCGGGCTATGCCGTACTGGATGTTGCTGTTGTTGTTGTTGAGGAGTGATCACGGGGAGTGAATGATGACTTAATAGCTAGAGATGATGATGTTGAGTACTTACCCTTGGTGTTCGTGACTCCCGGTGGAATTGAGCTAGTTTCGAGGAGGAAACTTTTCTTAGTGGGGGAGGATGTCAGGACCTGGATCCCCACGACGAGAATACTGGTTGACCAGCAACTTCTGGAGGCCTTTGTGGCATGTCGATGGTATTTGTGCACCAATTGGACACTAGTAATGGACTCGGTGTGTTAAATGGATCACTGGGGTAGTCTGATGACCCCGTCGGATGTTTAGAAGTTGTTTCGCGCGCTATGGATATTAAAATTGGGCTCAGCGTGAAGTTTAGACCAAGGAACACCTTTCCGGATGCCTTCGGCAATTTTTAGAGTTGGAATTTGGCAAAACGGACTTCGGATTTGGATTCAGCGCGCGAAAACGATGAAAATGGACTATCTACTTGTATTTTTCGGAGCTCGGATGACCCGGCACGGATTTCGAGGCATTTTGTACTGTTCCGGCGGCTGGGGAAGCACCGGCGACGGCGGAGGGCGGCGGCGCGACGGCGGGCAGGCACGGGCGCGGCGGCGGGCAGGCGCGGGCAGCGCACAATGCGCGGGCAGGTGCGCGGGCAGGCGCGCGGTCCATAGGGCTGGCGTGCACCGGAGGGTAGGACACGTGGCAGCTTGCGATTTCTTGGTTCTGTGGGCGCGGTCCACGGGGAAAAGTACGGGTGTACGGTGGACCGGTAGGTGGACACGTGGCGCACACCGGTTGGCCGGTCCACGTGCGCTCGGTCCACGCAGTAGGTGCAGCTGCCTCGGGGCGCGTGCCTGGCAGGGGGGCGCAGGCGGCTCTGGCAGCGCGCACGTGGGCGCGGCAGCGGAGTGTTGACCGAGTGGGCGCCACGTGTCGGTCCCTCGTTGGGCCACGTGTCGAGCGGTGAGTGGCCAGTCTTGCTGTCCGCTGTTTGGTGGGCAACGTGGGCTCCTGTGGGCGATTCGGGCTTGAACAGTGTTGGGCCGGGCCCAACATTGTAGCAGCCCGAAGAATTCGGGCGCTCGGAAACCGGGACAAATCCGGTATTCTTCGATTTGTTTCTGGAGCCTATAAATAGCGATCCGAGCCTTCTTCTTTCCCCTTTTTCCGCCATTTCCGAGCTGCAAACCGACTTGAGGACTTCAGGAAAGATAATCCCCACGCAGTGCTGCATCCACCTGCAGAGTTTGGAGATTTTTCGTGGCACGCTTCTCGAGGTTTCTATTTTTACGGCGCGGCGCGACGCTCATCCATTTGTGTTCCCCTTCGTTGCGTTTCGGTGCGCGAGCTTCCTCGGCCTACTCCGAACTTTTTTTTAGGCGATTCTTGAGCCGTTGGATCCGCGACAGACAGAACTACGATTTTGGTATTTTCTTCTTCCCCTAGTTTCGCACTTTTCGAGGAGTTTTTCCATGCTTACTGGGACCCCATTTTCTGAAGGAATTTCTGGACAGCGACACCTTGCCGGATTTTTATCTCCGCAACCGGGCATCGGATGGAGACGTGTCTATACACTTTTTTCATCTACTCGACTCGAGGATTGTCACAATATTTTTATTGGATTTTTCTAAGGCTTGCCCGAAGGTATATTTTTCTCCCTTTATCTGTGCATGGAAATACAGATGTGTGGATGTGTGTTTGTGAGCGCCCTGTATTGTGGAATTTGTAACTCGGCCTACGGGGCTCGGAATTTGACGTGCAGGTACTCGTTTCGAAGGTATCGACGCGAGGAACCCGATAGTATTTTTGTTGGATTTTTCCGAGTCCGTTCTACAGGTGGAAATCTCACATCTTTGGGGCTGTTTTTGCAGATTGTGTATACTTGGAATATTTTTGGATTAAGTGTAACGTTGAACCTTATTGTTGTACCCAGGGATGTTTGCAAGTGTTGCTGGACCCGTTGGATCTGAAGACTCTGATTTCGGGGTACTTTCAGCTGTTTGGAGCCGAGGCTTTCGCGACATGTACCGAGGATGCAGTTTCGGCAGAATTTGGACTGTGAGCGTCTGCACTCTTCACCGACCTCAGGTTTGCCTTGGTTTAAGCACTTCAGGTGGGTAAACTTATTAATGGTAACGGTTTAAGGGAATGGCAGGGTTTATATGCATGTTATGCCTTATGGGAGGTGTAATAGTGGATGTTCATGTATGGTTAGGATAAGCTTACCTGTGGGAATGTCACCCTCTATGATTGATAGCATGCCTAATTTAATGTACAATCAATATGAGCGAGAGGTAAGCATGGAAACGGCCTAGATCATGTGGATTGATGCTTACCTGATAATTGTACAAGTTTGTTGAACTAGATGATATAGAGATCATACATGGTTATTCATTGGCCTATTTATACGAGATTGGTATATCATAGTAGGAATACTGTAGTATGCTTTGCTACTATATGTTTTATTCTCTTATATCGTTTCCGAGGACAAAAGCATGCTTGTATGGACATATAGTTAGGCCACCTTTTCCTGCTACACTACTTTTTGGAACTTGACTTAGGAGAAACCATGCTTTTCCTTTCTCCTTCTTTGTTAGTCAGGTGGTCAGTGTTGCTCGGGTTCGAGCAGGGGTCTGGATAGTGTAGTCGGGACTTTGTGTCTGGGACAGGTTGGATTAGTTTGTGGGGTTTGCGGCGAACGCGGATATTGGGCGGTTGACCGGATATTTACTTATGCATCAGATTGGGTGTCAGTTTTCTCTAGTGGATGGAGCTACCCACTTATCGTTTAGTTTGTATCCGATTGAGATCGGGTCTTCCTTTAGTGGATGAGTTTTTCCACTTTGATCAGAGTCGTGATCTAGTCCTGCTATATTGAGACACTTGACAGAGATACTTGTTACTGAGATATACTTTACTCGTGTGGGTCGCTCCCCTCGAGTGCCACTCCGGAGTAGGCTTTAGACCGTGTTGGGTTCCGGTCAGACCGTGTTGGGTTCCGGTCATTTGGACAGTGGAGATACTGAGTTCGTGAGATTGATGACAGAGCAGGTAGTACCGGGTTTTATACCGGTTCATTTGATTTGGTTTATTTCGGTCAGATACTTTTATTGTTGCACTCGTGCCTGGGGGCTGAGTGAGATCTAGTAGCTGTGTTTAGACCAGTGCTATTGTTGTTGGGAGCCGTTCGGTTTGACGGTGGTCCCGTGTCGTTGTGAGTACCTTGACCGCTATGTGAGAGGTTGAGCATCATGATTCTATCCGTTCTGAGAGAGAGCGTGGATTTTGTCTATAGCCTGTATGAGCCACTACTCGATAGCGAGTTAGTCCGTTTGGACACCCTACGTAATTCCTTCCCAGCAGTGGGAGGTGGTTGTAGGTGGGGCGCAGGTTCGACTGGACCAAATATGGCAGTCAGCTCGATTGGGTCGATTGTACACTTCATGTGCTAGTGGTTGCATACCATTCTCTGATTCTCCCCGCTTGAGCGTTTAGAAGGAGGCAGGGTAGCTGTTGAGTATCATCAGCGTTTTTGTTTAGTTCCTACTGCTTTGGTTATTTTTGTCTCTTGAGGACTTAGTGGGCAGACCGTTGGGCCTGGCGGTGGTACCCACTGAGAACTCCCTTTTTGGTGTAGTTCTCACGCCCATTGGGGGTTTTCCCCCTCCTTTTTCCTTCCTCTTCTTTGTTTTGCAGAGTCTTAGCGGGTGTTGCTGATTCTGCGGTTGTTGATCGGTTTCGAGGGAGTCGCGAGCTAGATCCCTACCCGTCGTTGGAGAGTAGCGGTCCCCCCCCCCTTCAGAGGAGATCTTCAGTAGATTAGTCATTTTATTTCCTCTTTTGAGATACTGATGTAGTGAGGATATGTTATGTATTGAGAGCCTGTACACTGATGTATTTATTGGAGATATCTCCCTGTTGAGTTTTGAGCTTTGTATATGAGGATATTGTATCATTATCATTTTTGGGAGATGGACATTGTTGTATTATTTCCAGTTGTACAGTGGTTGATTTTAGTTATACAGCAGATTTTCTTTTTTAGCTCTGATATCTGTTAGCTGTAGTACTTTTCTTGCAGGTAGGACGCTTCGCCTATGCGGGGTTTGGCATAGGTGGCGGATCTGTTGGCGAGCCCGGGTCGCAGTTTCGACCCCGGGGCGTGACACTAAAGCTCAGGACACACGCTCTCAACAGATCCTCAAGAGTCTGAATGGTCCACTCAGACTGTCCATCAGTCTGTGGGTGAAAGGCCGTGCTGAAACGAAGCTGGGTCACCAAAGCTATCTGTAGACTCTTCCAGAAATGCGATGTGAATCTTGGGTCCCTATCAGACACAATCGAGGCTGGCACACCATGCAGCCTTACAATCTCATCCAAATATAGCTGTGGTAACTTCTCAAGAGCCCAAGTCGACTGTATAGGCAGAAAATGGGCAGATTTGGTCAGTCGATCCACAATCACCCAAATAGCATAGCTCCACTCTGTTACGGAATTTGAGTTGGCGTATTTCGTGAATAGTTTAAGTCTTGAAGATTGAAGATGAAGAAACTTTGGATCATATACCTCAATCTCAAGAAAGAAGAATTCAAAAGGATCAGGTACGTTTAACTAAATAATTTTGATGATCCGAATACTTCTTATAGTGTAGAAACACCTGGAAGAGGTTTTAATTGCATATTCATCAAAAACTGGACATGGGACATGTTCAGGATCCGGATCGTGTCTTTCAATCCGGATCCCGAAGGGTGTTCGTTCATACACTAGTTCAATCCGGATCATGGCATTTGATGATCCGGATCCCGAACATGAGTTTTACCTGTTGGCTTGAACGATCCGGATCAGGAATCTCAATCCGGATCCCGAACACATTGTTCTGGTAAAACTGTATGAACGATCCGGATCGTAGATTATGATCCGGATCCCGAACAGGCGGTTTTCTGGAAATTGCTCTCTACGCGTCTGCGATCCGGATCGTGACTTGCGCAATCCGGATCGCCGTCGGTAAAACTTTCCAGAAAAGTTTGTTTTTGATCCGAATATTCTTCCTAGGGTTTCTAACCTATAAATAGCCCTTCCTTTTCATTTCTAGGGCAATCCACATATCGGAAAAAGAGCCGTCATTTTCAAATATCATTTTATACGGCCTTAGATCCACATATAGAGAAGAACGGAAATCATTAGATCTATTTAATGGTTCTTCATCTATATTGATTAGTTTGATTCTAGGTTTTCATACTCATATCTTGAGTTGAATCAAACTAATGAATACTTAGATGGTATTTCCGATCTACTCTTGATCTAAGTATTCGGCGGATCATCACCACCCAAACAAACAACGATTTATCCCAAAATCGGCGCGTGGACTCGCGTGGCCTTGTGGATTCAAGGTGTTATCGCTCTCGTGGATTCGGAGCGAGGTGCGTTCGTGGATTCGAAGCGTGCCATTGGGTGAAGACCGTGGATTCGGTCGGACGTCGTGGATTCGACGTTGGACGCTGTGGATTCAGCGTTGGCGGCGCAAATCGTGGATTCGAGAAGCGTTGCGGAGCGAGCGGAGAAGATCGACTAGGGGCGTATGGTAAAAGGTTGAGTCGTCTGTGAGTACGTTATATCACCTTGTACGTGTGTTAACTCTAGTGGATTTCGCCGTGTTATCGGTCCCGTGGTTTTTTTACTCCGGTTTGGAGTTTTCCACGTAAAAATCTTGTGTGTTCTTTTATTTTTCCGCATTGGGTTTTATCGCACAAAGATTTTTGAGTGTTTATTGTTTACACCTATTCACCCCCCTCTAGGTGTTTTTTCCCCTATTAGATCCTTATTAACCTAAACCCAACACACTCTGTGACCTTGGTAATCCAACAATAAAGTCCATGGTCACATGATCCTATTTCCATTCAGGAATTGGAAGGCTTTGTAACTTGCCAGCCGGTACCTGGTGCTCACCTTTAACTTGCTGACAAGTTAGACAGTGAGCGACAAACCTTCCAATATCTCTTTTCATGCCATTCCACCAAAACTGTGCCCTTAAGTCCCTATACATCTTAATTCCTCCAGGGTGAAAGGTATAGGGTGTATAGTGAGCCTCATTCAAAATCACCTCCCGAATCTCAGGATCCATGGGCACACAAAAGCGATCCTTGTACCTCAGTACTCCTGCAGCATCAACTGAAAAGTCCCCACCATGACCATGCTGCACTTGGTCTCTAATCCTCTCAAGATAGGGGTCCACACTCTGTTTCTCCTTAATCTTATCCAGTAGAGTGGGTTGGATGATCAAAGACATAAGCCTTGCAGAGTCTCCAGGGGACACGACCTCAATCTCGAGTCGCCTCAGCTGCTCTCTCAATGGCATCTGCTGAGTGATCAAAATACTCAAGGTCTGCATTGTCCGCCTACTCAAGGCATCTGCGACGACATTAGCTTTGCCGGGGTGATATTGAATACTCAAGTCATAGTCCTTTAACAGTTCCAACCACCGGCGTTGCCTCAAGTTTAACTCCTTCTGAGTAAACAAGTACTTCCGACTCTTATGGGCAGTAAATATCTCACAGTGCTCACCATAAAGGTAATGTCGCCACAGTTTCAATGCAAACACTACAGCGGCTAACTCCAAATCATGTGTAGCGTAATTCTTCTCATAATCCTTCAGTTGCCGCGAAGCATAAGCAATTACCCTACCATGCTGCATCAATACACAACCCAATCCGCTGTGGGAGGCATCACTATAAATCACAAATCCCTCTCCCATCACATGCAATGCTAAGATCGGTGCAGATATTAATCTCATCTTCTGCTCATCAAAGCTCTGCTGGCATTGCTCTGTCCAAGTAAATCTGATTTCCTTCCTAGTCAATCGGGTAAGGGGAGTAGAGAGCTTCGCAAAGCTCTCAACAAACCGACGGTAATACCCTGCTAAGCCCAAGAAACTCCGGATCTCAGTAACCGTCGTCAGTCTAGGCCAATCCCGAACAGCATCAATCTTCGTCGGGTCCACTGCCACGGAGATACCACACTTAGCTATGAATGAATAAAATGTATAGGTCCCTTTTCGCGATAGTTGGTTGAGTGCTATGCTGGCGGAGTCGTGAGCTGACTTGTGTTGTGTGTGTATACGGGTTAGGTTTGTTTTTCCGGTTTAGCTCGGCTGTCGTGCTCGTGTAGTCGGGTGGTTTTGGAGGCTGGGGTCGAGGCCGGCTGCCACCGGGGTCTTGATGGTTGTTGGGAATCAATGGATTAAGCAACCAGCACGGGACACGGTGGGCCTGCTGTCGGTGTTCATGCACTTGGTGCGGCTGTTAACACAGCAGATCGTGTGCCGGCTTTTAGTTTTCCGAACCCCTTCCTCTGCCAACGTTCGGGTCGTCGTTAGTAACGGCGACTGATGGTAGTGAAATCCGCCGGTGGTCGTTAGTGTGTCAGCTGTTTTATCGGACGTGAGTAACCGGGTGACTCTTGCCTAAGGTTGTACCTTTCAGGTCTTCCGGTTTTAGGCTATAGCAGATCGTCGGTCGAACTTTTTGCATCTTGGATAGGGTGGGGGTGGGTACGAGGACTCTTCCCCTATGGTGGTCACCCATAGTTCGGCTTTTGCTGTAGACACTGCGATGGTGGTAGAAATCGTCGAGATGGGGTCTTGGGGTTCTCCTTTGGGTTGAGAAAGGAAACTCCCGGGGCTAGCAAATCTTGTTACATATGGGCTCGAGTTTGGTTGAGCGGACCTAGAAGCTTAGAATACTCCTAGTTGGGAAAGTGAGCGTTTGGTCTGGGGGTGTGAAGCTCGGTTCGGTGCACGGTGCTTGGAGGGGCAATAGATTGGGACCGAGCGGTAGGGGTTAACCAGAGTGTCGCACCCCTTCGGCACCAAGACGGGGGTAGGACCATATTTCTTGGTTGTCGTCGCCAGCTTCCCATGACCAAGGTATAGCCTTGAGGATTTGGGTTGCGAGTTTAGTTTGTGAGGCAGTACGGGTCAACGGGGGGTTGTTGACCGCACGGCGTTCTGGCACTGGTCACTCTCGGCTAGGATGCCCTGCATGTAACTTTCTCTATGGGGTAGGCCTCGTGGCAGGACCTAGAGCTGAAATCTAGCGTTAGTTTTGATCGTCGCCTCGGTAGAACGGACAGTCGGAATGGACAACCCGGGATGGTGGTTATGCTCCGAGCTAGTAGTCCGTGTTGACGACGGGTGGGTTCGTCGTTTTCAAAGGAAGATTACTTGTAGGCGGTGGCCCGGCTAGTTGGATTGGCACATCCTGGAGTTTTGTAAGGGTATTAGTGTGGTTTCCCCCTTTGTGGTCGGGTTAGTTTGGGCATTTATGGGCCGTCGGTCCGGGTTTGGTGGTAGGACCGGGGTACCTCGACGCATCGCAAGACTTTGGCTGCTGACTGCTCAACACCGTCAGAGGTGGTCCGCGAACCAGTGGCGTCATAGTAGGGAACTCCAAGTCGAGGAGCAGGCTTACTTAGGTTAGTTTCGATCAAGAGAGACGGGACGGTAGGGTTGCCAGGCGGGTCGAGCCGTCGTCTATCTGAAATCTTAGGGCGGTTCAGTCCGGTAGTTTTTCGTTCAGGGTTACCACCGAGTTTCGCCAAGAGATATATGGCGTTTCGCGTGTCATCGCTTCGGAGTTGGATTATTGAGCGCCCCAACGGTGTTCGTGGGTTTGATGAACAGAAAGTTTCCAGACCCTTCTTGGGTCAACTTGCGTACGAACAAGGAGCGTCTTCGGGTGACCTTTCAGACCCTCAGGGACCAGAGAGGGTAGGCCAAACTCCAAAGGTGTGAGTTTGGGCATCGCGGGGGAGAGTTAAGGCCTTTACGACCAAGCAACTCAAGGAAACGATGCGTCCAATCAAGGTCACTCCGGAAAGACAAGTGGAGCAGTCGATGCCTGGAGCGGTAAGGGTCAGACAGGAGACATACCGGTAACCGCGATTATGTAGCAGGACGGATCAACAGCAGACTGTTGGTGGCTCAAATTAACAAGGGATGTAGCACAACGCGTGGCTCGCTTTTGGGTCGGTCATCGAATAAAGGCCGAACGTCAGCGCCCGGCGGGGAAACTGCAATCTCTCCTAGTGCCAGAGAGAAACGAGTGGATCAGGAGGGGCGCGAAGCCATTTGGGAGTGCAAGTCGGACATGGTTGGGCACTTTCCCCATTTATGGGATTCCTGGTGTGTTCAAGTTTTGAGGACGAAACTTCTTTTAAGGTGTGAGTGATGTAATACTCGGGAAAATTGTGTTAGTGTAAAGAGTGTTTTTCAGGTGCGAATGTGTGCGAGGAAACAAAAATTAACCTTAGGGGTGTACTGATGCAACAAGGGAAAGTAATAGCCTACACTTCCAGGCAATTGAAGGATTACGAAAAGAACTACCCGATACATGATTTGGAGTAGGCTGCAGGGGTCTTCGTTCTAATGTTATGGAGACACTACCTCTTTAGTGTCCACTGTAACGTCTTCTCAAACCATCAAAGTCTTAAGTACCTGTTCACCCAAAAGGAATTAAATTTGCGGCAGAGGCGGTGGCTAGAGTTGCTGAAGGATTACGATCTATCAATCCAATACCACCCCGGGAAGGCAAACGTGGTGGCAGACGCTTTGAGCAGGAAAGGACAACAGACCGACTCTCACTTACAGCTCGTACGAGACAAGATCTCCCTAAACCAAGAGAACGATTTTTTGGTGGAAGGCAACGGCACCCTACGGTTCCGCGGGCGGATTTTGCGTGCCGGATTCGTCGAAGTTGAAGGAGGAAATTTGGCAGAGGCACACCGCGCCTCTTATGCGGCGCATCCAGGAGGCACGAAGATGTACAGGGACCTCAAGCA
This sequence comes from Tillandsia fasciculata, assembly GCA_029168755.2. Classification (NCBI taxonomy): domain Eukaryota; kingdom Viridiplantae; phylum Streptophyta; class Magnoliopsida; order Poales; family Bromeliaceae; genus Tillandsia; species Tillandsia fasciculata. The sequence goes on from JAQOTM010000677.1 coordinate 69,494, forward strand.
GACCTTCTGGTGGCCTAAACTGAAGGGGGATGTGACACGAAATGTAGCTCATCGCCTGGTGTGTCAACAGATAAAGGCCGAGCACCAGCGACCAGCGGGAAGGTTACAGCCCTTACCAGTGCCGGAGTGGAAGTGCGAGCAGATCACCATGGATTTCGTCACTGGGTTCCCACGTTCGCAGCAGGGGCACGACACGATCTGGATCATAGTGGACCGGTTAACCAAGTCAGCACACTTCCTGCCTTTTCATACAACATGGACCCAAGAGCGGGTGGCTCAAGTCTACATCAGCGAGATCGTGAGATTGCATGGAGTGCCGGCGTCGATCACCTCGGATGGAGACACGCGCTTTGTTTCGAAGTTCTGGCAGAGTCTACAGCGGGCCTTGGGGACCAAACTACAGTTCAGCACAGCCTTCCAACCCCAGACGGACGGACAGTCGGAGCGAGTGATTCAGACTCTCGAGGACCTGCTTCGCGCCTTTGTACTTGACTGGGGGGTCGGTTGGTCACGCTACCTACCCCTCGTGGAATTCGCCTACAACAATAGCTACCAGGCCAGCATCCAGATGGCACCCTACGAAGCCTTATATGGGAGGCGCTGCCGATCCCCGATCTGTTGGGACGACTTGGGAGAACGGAAGTTCTTGGGACCCGACTTAGTGGAAGAACTGAAGAGAAGGCACGCCTCATCAGACAGGGCTTACTGACCGCCCAGAGTCGACAGAAGAGATACGCAGACCAGAGGCGCCACGACTTGGAATTTCAAGTGGGAGAGCACGTGTTACTACGAGTCTCGCCATCTAAGGGAATCAAGAGTTTCGGACTGAAGGGCAAGCTGAGCCCACGGTTTGTGGGGCCATTCGAGATCTTGGAGCGCATTGGCCCAGTGGCTTACCGCCTTGCCCTACCACCAAACCTCGACCGAGTCCACGACGTGTTCCACATTTCAATGCTCTGGAAATACCTTTCCGATCCATCACACGTTCTGGACGTCTCTGCACTCGAACTTAAGAAGGACCTGAGTTTCGAGGAGACCCCAGTGCGGATCCTAGCAAGGGAAAGCAAAACGCTGCGAAACCGAGCCATCCCCTACGTGAAGGTGCTCTGGAGCAACCATGAGGAGCGAGAAGCAACTTGGGAGTTGGAGTCAAAATGAGGGAGTGCTACCCGACCTTTTCACCGCGACCCAGGATTAAGTTTCGGGGACGAAACTTATTTTTAAGAGGTGAGTGGTGTAGTAACCGACTTTTAAAATGTACTCCGGTTTCTTTTAATTATTTTACTTACCTCTTTTAGTGGTCCGGCGGGGGGGGGGTTATTAATCCACTTTTTCTGGGGAGACCATCGGGGCTCGCGGGTATTTTTAGGTGGTAGAGCTCGCGAAACGGGGAACGGTGGCGCGATCGGATTCAAATTCCGACCCGGGGATCCCCCAGAATAAATTTCTGAGTGGTTACCAGCGGTTCCGGATGCATCAAAAAGCGTGCGTGTGATCGGCACGCTTTTCGAGGTAAACCAGAGGCTTCGGGTGCATCAAAAAGCGTGCGGGAGATCGGCACGCTTTTCGAGGTAAGTTGGACCCCTGGTCTGCACCCGATCGCTAAGTGTTGAATTTGGGGATTTAGGGTTCAATCCTGTCACGCCCCGGGTGTAAACCAGAACCCGGGCCCGTCTACAGATCCGCCGTGCATGCGGTATTTCCCACATACACGAAGCGTCGGTAACCTGCTCAAATATAAGAAATAATAATAAAAGAGCATAAAAGTCAGAGCTAAACTGAAACTACTGTATCTCAGACAGAAGCTGGAAGTAAAAAGTACAACAGTGAAATAAAATACAGATGTCTCTCCCAGCTCACCACTAAAAATACAAACAGCTGGCAGAAGCCAGTCCCAAAAAGAAAATAAATAAAAACTGTCTGAGAAGACCAGGTACCCAAAAATCTCCAGCTACAACCCTCGGGTGGCTCTCTATCTAATCCGCAATCCGCTTACCTCGATCAGTTGCTGACGGCCCAGCAACTCCCACGGAGGACTCTGCAAAACAAGGGAAAAGAAAGAAACAAGGAAGACAATGGGGGTAAGTACTACTATAAACAGTAGCCTCCCCTAGTGGGTAAAGCCTCAGCTCAGATATGCCCACCAGGTAATCAGAGGCAAAAAAGGGAAAGGAGAAGAAATGGGGGTGCAGATAAATGAAGCAACTGATAAAATGCTATCCCTAATATGCCTCTACATGACCAACCAATAAGGATGGAGAAAGTGATGCATCAGAATCTAGAAGCCTGTCAAAAATGACCCAATCTGACAGCCAGTGAACACTGGCACTGCCTGCTCTGCTGTCGAACTCAAGAAACCAGCATGGTGCCCGGCGCTCTGCACCGTGGAAAGCCTACTCCGGAGTGGCACTCGAGGGGAGCGACCCACACGAGTAAAGTATCACTGTATCAAGCATCACTGTATCAAGTATCTCTGTAACCACTGTCTCATAATAGCAGGACTGGATCATGACTATGATCAAAGTGGGAAACTCCGTCCACTAAAGAAAGCCTGATCCCCAAAACACCCAATCTGATGCAATAGTAACAACCCGGTCAACCACCCAAGATCCGTGGTCGCCGCAACACCCTGTCAAAAGCCCAACCTGTCCCAAATCCCCAATACCCGACTACACTGTCCAACATCCGCTCGAACCCGAGCGACTATGCCGCAAGTCTATCAATAATAGGAGAAGAAAAGAATAAATGCATGGTTTCTCCTAAGTCAAGTCCCAAAAGATAGTACAGCAGTAAAAGGTGACATAATTAAGTGACCCGTTTAATCATGCATTGTTCCAATAATTTTATCCATTTTCCAAGAATAATCAGTTTAGGGAATATAGGCTAAGGTGACAGTCACATATGAAACAATCATTACTTTTAAAGTCCTCAGTTTCTATTTTGCCCCTAAACATGCAGTCCAGAATAATTAAGCGATCAATTAAAGTAATCATGCTACCACAAATTCCACATGGATCAAATAACAATTAATTAATTTTCTAGAGCATGCAAGTCTACCAATAACAGTTAACATCATCAAATCAGGGGTACTCTGATATTCCTAGTGGGCATACCAAGGAGAGGAGTACAACAACCACCCACCTGAAGTGCGAACTGTCCGGACCCGTACAGATGAAAATACCAAAATTCCAAATCCTTGCCCCCACAAAATCAGCACACCCGTAATACTCCTGGTACAATACAAAGTCCACTAAATACACTTAGGCTCCCAAATATAGCTCTTATAATCCCATACAACAACAGTCCCGAAACTGTTAAATTATCACCTGCAGAAAGTGCCCAGGAAATTCCAAGAAAAATATTACGGCGATCCTCGCGTCGATAGCTTCGCAACGGTACCTTGCACGTCCAAAACCGAGATCGGTAAGTCAAGATAAAAATTCGGCAAGGGGGTACACACATACAAAAATCTGTGCTAAAACTGTGCACTGTTCACTGAGAAAACAGTGATTTCCACCTCGAAATAATTCTCCAGAAAATCCAAGAAAAATACGAGCGCGTTCCTTGCGATCCGTAGATGAAAAAGTTGTATAAGCTCGTTCCCGTCTGACGCTCGTGCGCGAAGATATGGCCAAAATACCACAGGGCTGTCAAGGAAATCCACACAGAAAAAGGGGTCACTGTTTGCCTCGGGATCCGTGCCGAAACCTCGAAACAAGAAAGCGCAACCAAAACAAAAGATGAAGTCCTACCTCTTAGGAGTCTGTCGGCGCAAGAATTACAGCAATATGATCTCGGGGTAGCCCAGGGGAGCTAAAACACTGACTCTGCGCCGAAGAAGAACACAAGAATGCAACGTCGCGCCGCGCCGTAAAATAGGGAACCTCGAAATTCGAGCCTCTTAAAATCCTGAAACTTTGCAGGTGGATCAAGGATTAAGAGGGGAAAATTTCATCAAGAGGGAGCTCGGGCAGAGGAGGTGCGGTTTGGGAGAAAAAAGCCAAAGAAAGAGGCTCGGGTTGGCTATTTATAGAGCTAAAGAGAACAATTGGGAAAATTCCCAATGTGTCCTCACTTTCGGGCGCCCGAAAGTTTTCGGGCGCACACAGTGCGTCCCGGCCCGAGAACTTTCGGGCGCGCACAGTGCGGCCCGGCTCGCAAAGCCCCGTCGGACGGGATCCACGATCCGTCCGACCCACCTCGGAGGCCGCCGCGTGTCCCCCGAACAGGCGGCAGCCATGCAGGCCCTGCCAGCACCCGCCACGCGTCCCTGCCCGCGTCAACGGGGTCGTTGGCGCCCGCGAATCAGCGGGCGCCACGTGGCCAACCCCACGTCGCCCGCGCCTGCCTCGCGTACGGCCACCTGCCCGCGGTACGGCCCTGCTCCCGGTCAACTGCCCCGCGCGCTGCGTGGACCGCGCGCTTGTGCGCCCGCCAACCAGACGCTGCCACGTGGCGCGCCCCCGGTCCACGCCTCCCCGTGTGCTCCCGCAGACCGAGCGCACCTGAGCCGCCCAATCCGGCGCTGCCACGTGGCGCGCCCCCGGTCCACGCGCCCCGCGGTGCACCCCGGCCCACTTCCCCGCATTCTGTGGACCCGGCAGCGTGCGCCGACCAATCAGGTCGCGCCACGTGGCACCCCCGCCGGTCCACGGCTCCCCCATGCACCCGAAATCTAGAAAATTTTCCGGGAGTCCATTTTTGGGCATCCGGACTCAGAATTTAGCAAACAAAAAGCCATTTTCAAGCGTTTTTCCGCGCTGAATCCAAATCCACCCTCCGTTCGGCCAAATTCCTTTTCTAAAATTCGGCAAAAGCCGCCGAAGGCCAATACAGCCAACCAAAGCTCACAGGGTCCATCTGTGGCATCCCTTTGATGCACTATGGGCCAGATACACCATCAACAGGTGTTTGCACAGTGGATTCATGGGAAAAAGCTGCATGGGGTTCAGGGGTCCTACAAATCCCACTCCCCATTCACGCCAGAATGATTAATTTACTTTTGGTTTGGGGTATAGGGTTTTTCCCCACTCCTCTTTTCCTGTGCGTTAGTTCCCCATCTGAACGCGTGCGAGGAACCCAAACCCCAGTTTTCCTCTCTATCGGTTGGCGTGAAGAATCGAGACGGGGAGAAGGAAGGATAATCGCACTTCCTGCGGAATCCGGCGAACGAGAGCGGGACGATCCTCCTCCTTCCTCCCTTACCGGCGAAAACGAGGTGAGCGGTTCGGGTTTTTCCGTTTTTTTTCAGTATGAGGTCGTCCTTTTCGGCGGTGTCGCGGGCGATGCGGGTGGTTGAACGGGAGGCCGCCGCCGCCGTTGTTAAACGGGAGGCTGCCGCTGCCTTTATCGTGTCCACGGGGTCGTCGCCGCAGTCGCCGGGGTCGCGGGGTCGCAACCGAAGCCGCGGGGGGCGAAAAGGGGCGGCACTGTTCATCCCGTACGGCCAGATCACCCCGCGGTCCACGGGACCCGGCGTGCACCCGGTGCACGGCTCCCGGGCCCAGGGGCGCGGACCCGGCGCACGAATGCGTGCGCCAGGCCGCGCAGTCCACAGGACCCGGCGTGCACCCGGTGCACGGCTCCCGGGCCCAGGGGCGTGGACCCGGCGCACAACTGCGTGCGCCAGGCCGCGCGGTCCACCGCTGAGGCGTGCACCCGGTGCACGCCCGTAGCCCAAGCGTGTGGACCCGGCGCGCGCTTCAGCGCGTGCGCGGCCCGGCCCATGCCGCAGCGGTCTACCACTGCGGCGTGCGCCTGGTCTGTGCCGCTGCCGCCTGTTGTCGTGGACCCGGTCCACGCCTGGATCCGTGCACCTGTCTTCAGAAAAAGGGTCCAGAAGCTCCGTTTTTAGCCCGTTTCGTCCCATTTTTGAGTGTTTTTAACCACGATGAGGTTTTTTTAACAAATAATTCTTATTGTAGCTGTTCGGGCACACGTCGAGGGTATTTTAGTTGGAGCTTCCGCACGTCTTCTCCTTCGTGTTTGAGGTGGGTTTCTACTTGGGGATTTAGCACCGCATTTCCGACTTTGTAACTAACACTACTTATGCTTATAACCGACTATATGTAGATGATAGTCCCTATAGCTCTTGTTATCTTATTATATGTTGACATTGGTCGCTATGGTTCTCGTTTCTTGATTTTGTACGGTTCTCTTGTTACTATGCTCGAGGCAGCAGCACGCGCACTCGCGGTTTGGCCACCGCAAAGGGTGCGCTTTTCCGGAAAAGTGGTCCATGACCCGTGTATACCCACGAGGTGACGTAGTGGGGCCCCTGTAGTTGTGGGGTTTTGATGCGCCAAGGTGTGAGCGGTGCGACCCGTCGGTTTAGTTGTCCGACGTGGGAGCGGTGTGACCCGTCGGTTTAGTTGTCCGACGTGGTCAGGTGTTACAGGTTTACAGGTGTTCGTGCGTTCTGTTCCCTCTTGGGAGGGTGGTTGCTCCGGATAGTTTACAGTTGGACGCATTTTTCTTACCCTGCATTATTATTATTATTATTGTTTAGTCGCTAACTTCCCACTTTGCGACAGGGTCCTACGGGGAGGAGAGTTAGGCGACGGTGAGGCCGCGGCAGGAGTTTCTGGGTCCCAGGAGACCCCGAACAGTACTTTCTCTTTTCTTTCGCATTTCATTCACTATTTGTAGACTGTGGTGTGGTTCTCGATACCCTCGTGGGGTCGGTGTGGAAGTCGGCATGGTATCTAATGATTTATTTATTTCCCTTTCAAACTGATCGGCCGTGAGATTTATTCAGTATTTGTGAATGTGTGTATGTCTGGAACTGTTGTGATTGAATGGATATCCGTGTTTGAACATTGTACTAGCCGCGACGCCGTGCATATACAGAGGAGACTCTGTCCGTTTGCAGAGTGATTCTGTGTATGCGGCGGATCTGGGCACGCGCCGGGGAAGAAGGTTTTTCAAAAAAATTTACGTGCCAAACACATACCTTTTCGTGAATCGTTTCCGCTAAAATAAACCCCGGGGCGTGACACCTGCATGTGCGACTATTCGATAGCGAGTTAGTCCGTGTGGACACCCTACGTAATTCCTGCCCGGCAGCGGGAGGTGGTTGTAGGTGGGCGCAGGCTTGACTGGACCAGATGTGGCAGTCAGCTCGATTGGGTCGATTGAGCACCTTGTGTGCGAGTGGTTGCATATCTTTCATCGGTTTTCCCCATTGAGCATTTAGATAGAGGCATGGTAGTTGTAGAGTATCTTCAGCTTTTCTTATTCAGTCTTTACTGCATCGTTATCTTACGCCTCTAGTAGACTTAGTGGGCAGATCGTCGGGCCTGGTGGCGGTATTCACTGAGAACTCCCTTTTTGGTGTAGTTCTCACACCCGTTGGGGGTTTCCCCCTCCTTTTTCTTTCATCTTCTTTGTTTGCAGAGTCTTAGCGGGTGTTATTGATTCTGCGGTTGCTATTCGAGGCGAGGGAGTCGCGAGCTAGATCCCTACCCATTTGTGGAGAGTAGCAGTACCCCTACAGTGGAGATTTGTAGTACAGTCAGTAGATTACTTTATTTTTCATTTTATTTGAGAGATCATTGTATTGTGAGGATCTGACTTGTACTGAGAGCCTGTACACTGATATATTATTTTAGTTACCTCCCTGTTGAGTTCTTGGATGTTGTATCAGAGGATATTGTATTATGATTATTCTTGGGAGATGGATATTGTATCATTATTTCCAGTTGTATAGATGGTTGGTTTTAGTTTTACAGCAGTTTTATTTTATAGCTCTGATAACTGTTTAGCTGTAGTCCCTTTTCTTGCAGGTAGGACGCTTCGCCTATGCGGGCTTTTGTATAGGCGGCGGATCTATTGGCGAGCCCGGGTCGCAGTTTTGACCCCGGGCGTGACACTGTGTGGTTAAAGTATGTATTGTGATTGTGACGCCGTGCATATACAAAGGAAACTCCGTCCGTTCGCGGGGTGAATTTGTATATGTGGCGGGTCTGGCGCACACCGGTAGGCGGGGTTGTTTTCAAAAAAAAAATGTATATGCTTTTCCGCTTATTTAGAACCTCCGAGGCGTGACAGAGTTTGACTTGGTACTTGGCTTTAGTGGATTTGGTTTAATGGTCTTCACCGTCACCTTCGGACATTCGGGTTTTGAGGGAGCAATATACGGATCTATTCTCAATGGATATGAGTTAAGTTTCGGGGACGAAACTTCTTTAAAGGATGGAATGATATAGTTCCCATGGTGTGTGTTACGGAATTTGAGTTGGCGCATTTCGTGAATAGTTCAAGTCTTGAGGATTGAAGATGAAGAAACTCTGGATCAACTACCTCAATCTCAAGAAAGAAGAATTCAAAAGGATCAGGTACGTTAAATTAAATAATTTGTGATGATCCGAATACTTCTTATAGTGTAGAAACACCCGGAAGAGGTTTTAACTGCATATTCATCAAAAACTGGACATGGGACATGTTCAGGATCCGGATCATGTCGTTTCGATCCGGATCCCGAAGGGTGCTCGTTCATACACTAGTTCAATCCGGATCATGGCATTTGATGATCCGGATCCCGAACATGAGTTTTACCTGTTGGCTTGAACGATCCGGATCGTGGAATCTCAATCCGGATCCCGAACACATTGTTCTGGTAAAACTGTATGAACGATCCGGATCGTAGATTATGATCCGGATCCCGAACAGGCGGTTTTCTGGAAATTGCTCTCTACGCGTAAGCGATCCGGATCGTGACTTGCGCAGTCCGGATCGTCGCCCGTAAAACTTTCCAGAAAAGTTTGTTTTTGATCCGAATATTCTTCCTAGGGTTTCTAACCTATAAATAGCCCTTCCTTTTCATTTCTAGGGCAATCCACACATCGGAAAAAGAGCCGTCATTTTCAAATATCATTTTATACGGCCTTAGATCCACATATAGAGAAGAACGGAAATCATTAGATCTATTTAATGGTTCTTCATCTATATTGATTAGTTTGATTCTAGGATTTTCATACTCATATCTTGAGTTGAATCAAACTAATGAATACTTAGATGGTATTTCCGATCTACTCTTGATCTAAGTATTCGGCGGATCATCACCACCCAAACAAACAACGATTTACCCCAAAATCGGCGCGTGGACTCGCGTGGCCTTGTGGATTCAAGGTGTTATCGCTCTCGTGGATTCGGAGCGAGGTGCGTTCGTGGATTCGAAGCGTACCATTGGGTGAAGACCGTGGATTCGGTCGGACGTCGTGGACTCGACGTTGGACGCTGTGGATTCAGCGTTGGCGGCGCAAATCGTGGATTCGAGAAGCGTCGTGGAGCGAGCGGAGAAGATCGACTAGGGGCGTATGGTAAAAGGTTGAGTCGTCTGTGAGTACGTTATATCACCTTGTACGTGTGTTAACTCTAGTGGATTTCGCCGTGTTATCGGTCCCGTGGTTTTTTACTCCGGTTTGGAGTTTTTCCACGTAAAAATCTTGTGTGTTCTTTTATTTTTCCGCATTGGGTTTTATCGCACAATGATTTTTGAGTGTTTATTGTTTACACCTATTCACCCCCCTCTAGGTGTTTTTTCCCCTATTTAGATCCTTATTAACCTAAACCCAACAAGTGGTATCAGAGCGGGAATAGGGTTGTAAACAATGGTTGAAGGTGGAAACATCAATCGACCCCCTTTCTTTGATGGAACTAATTATGCGTACTGGAAAGTACGGATGAAAGCTTTCTTAATTTCCATCGACGAAAGGGTGTGGCAATCAATTGAATTAGGATGGTCTAATCCAACTGAAATTTTAGATGATGTTCGCACCTTAAAACCTAGGTCGAAATGGACCAAGGAAGAGATAGACTTATCTTCTTACAATGGCAAAGGGATTAATGCTCTATTTAATGCTTTGTCACAAACTGAGTTCTCTCGCGTCTCGGCATGTGAGACTGCGAAAGAAATCTGGGATGTTCTTCAAGTTACGCATGAGGGAACTAACCTAGTGAAGATTCAGAAACTGCAAATGCTTACGAGCAAGTTTGACTCTATCTCTATGGCAGAGAATGAATCCTTCACTGACTATTACACACGATTGCAAGACATCGTGAACTCATGTGCTAACTTGGGAGAGAAGATTCCAGAATTTAAAGTTGTAAGAAAAATTCTAAGAACTCTTCCTGAACGATTTCGCCCGAAGGTTGCAGCCATTGAAACAATTAAACACCCGGACGAAATGCGTGTAGAAGAATTAGTAGGTGCTTTACAAACTTATGAAATGACTTTTCCTACTAACTATTCTTCTGGAAAGGCATCCTCTTCTAAGTCTTCAGGTTACGCATTGAAATCAACTAAAGAAGAAGACGCGGATTCATCCTCCTCGGACGACGACGAGAACATTTCTATGGAGGACTTTGAGAAGCAGCTCGCTCTCTTGACAAGGAAGTTTCGCCGCAACTTTCGAAGGGGAAATTCAAGCAAAACTCCATCCTTCGGAAAGTCGAAGAAAGGCAAGGGATTTCAAGTACAAGTCAAGAAGCCAAGAGAACTTCTCAAAGGATAAGAAAAGTTCTGAGGGACAAGTTCAGTGTTTCAAATGTCGAGGCTACGGCCACATAGCAACGGAATGTCCCAACAAGAATCCGGCTAAGAAGAAAGCGATGCAAGCAGTCACTTGGGATGACAACTCCACGTCAAATGAGTCATCGTCAAGTGATGAAGAAGACAACGCGACAGCTTTCCACGCGTCCACCAAATCTTCATCCTTCATGTGCTTAATGGCAAGTACATCCGACTCACTGTCCAACTCCACTGTGGAAAAGATTGCAACGGACGATGAGTCAGATAATTCGGAAGGTGAAGATTTTGTTTTAGCCTACCATCAACTTCTGAGGGATTCAAAGAAACTGGCTAAACAAAACAAGGGGTTGAAAGAGAGATTACTGGAACTTGAAGTTGAATTAAAAAGAGTAACCTCTATCTCAACCGATCTTGAAGTGGAAAGGGACAATCTGGTTAAGACAAATGTTTCCCTTCAAGAGTCCAATGAGCATTTCGAGAAGAGTTATGTAGACATGGTGAACAAAGCGAACTACTTCTTGAAGCTCTACGGCGAGGCCCGACAGGAAAAATCTGAAATGACAGAGACCATACGCCAACTAAAGGATGACTTACAGAGATTTACTTCTGGAAGGAGTAAGTTGGACAGACTCCTTGGTCTCGGTCAAAGAAACAAGTTCGGCCTCGGATACACTCAAACTGGAGACATTCCAAGTTCGAGTGGTACAGTATTTGTGCCTTCGTCGGTATCTCCTCCTCCGACACCGGTGTTCACGCCAAGCAACGACAACGAACCTACTACATCATCTTCGGAATCGACAAGAACCAAGGTATGTTTTCGTTGTGGCATTTCAGGGCACATCAGAAGAAACTGCAAGACTGGAGCCAAATGCACACCTCAAGAACATCTTGCAGCAACTACCAAAAGGGCTATTCCTCGGAAAACCACTCCAACCAAATTGACGGAAAAGAGCCTTGGTAGTACATCGCTCAAGACGACATCTTCAAGGAGCAGCAATTCTTCAAGCAAGACGCCCTCACCTAGGAAATCAACTCCACGAGCACTACAGTCGCATACCAAAAAGGTTTGGGTGCGCAAAGGTGAGATCTTTCCCTGTCTTGCTACCACTGTTTCCTTACATGCATATGATAGTTCGTCTTGGTATTTGGATAGCGGGTGTTCCCGACATATGACCGGCGATAAAAACTGTTTTCAAACTTTTGAGAAAAACTCCGGAGGACTTGTTGTTTTCGGAGATGGCCGGTCTTCCAAAATTGTTGGAAAGGGAACAGTAGCTATTCCAGATGGCCCGGTTCTAGATAATGTATTATTTGTTCATGGCCTAAAGACTAACCTCATAAGCATAAGTCAACTGTGTGATAGTGGTTATTCAGTTAATTTTTCATCTGATAAATGCACTGTAACTGACTTGAACCATGCTTTCTTTTTAAAGGGGGTTAGATCAGAAAATAATTGTTATGTAGTTCCTTCTAAAATTTCTGAAAAATGTAACCTAGCATCTTTGAAAAATGAAACACTTTGGCATGAAAGGCTAGGTCACATAAACTTTAAGGAACTTTCTAGAATTTCAAATAAAGATGTGGTCAAAGGGGTTCCGAAACTTTCTTTTGAACAAAACCTTGTGTGTGGCGGTTGCCAAAAGGGAAAACAGTCTAGGACTGCACACAAGAATTTGAACCACATAGGTACAAAACGGCCTTTGGAACTTTTGCATATGGACTTAATGGGGCCAACTCGTCAACCATCTCTTGGAGGTAAATGGTATATTTTTTGTTGGTTGATGACTTTTCTAGATATACTTGGGTAGCCTTTCTAAAGGAAAAAGCTGATACCTTTGACTCTTTTCTCGAAATCTGCAATCGTATTATGATAGAAAAGAATGAAAGGATTACTCGAGTGAGGAGTGATAGAGGTGGTGAATTCATTAATTCTAGATTCATTGATTTCTGTGTTTCAAATGGCATTAAACATGAATTCTCCGCACCTTACACACCTCAACAAAATGGTGTAGTCGAGCGCAAGAACAGGGTCGTACAGGAGATGGCTCGTGTTATGCTTCATAGCCGGAACCTTCCTTTATACTTTTGGGCTGAAGCGGTGAACACGGCTGTCTATGTTATCAATCGAGTGTACTTGCGCCCGGGGACTTTTAATACACCATATGAACTTTGGTTTTGTAGAAAACCTAACATCAAATATTTTCGCATTTTCGGGAGTCGGTGTTTTATTTTACGTGATCGTGAAAACCTTGGAAAATTTGACTCTCGAAGTGACGAAGGGATTTTCTTAGGTTATTCTACAAACAGCAGAGCATATCGAGTTTTTAACTTAGAATCTAAGACGATCGTAGAATCGATAAATGTTAAGGTAGATGAAGCTTTTCACTTTGAATCTGAAAAATCTACCCTCGATATCTCTCTTGATGATGATACACCTGCTAATGCATCTTCTTCTAACAATTCTTTCGATAATAACATTGATGCATCTAACGGTTCTTCAAGCTTATCTGATGTGCAGGAATCATCTCGTGTACCTCCGCCTACTCCTCTACCTCAAACGTTACGCATCTCCAAGGATCACCCTGAGTCGAACATAATTGGAGATCCTCAAGAAGGAGTTAGAACACGGAGACAATTGGTTTGCGGATTTGCATGCTATGTATCTCAAATCGAACCAAAGAATGTTGATGAAGCTCTCCAAGATGATTATTGGATTAAAGCAATGCAGGAAGAGCTCCATCAATTCGAGCGAAACAAAGTCTGGGAACTGACGAAGCCTCCGAAGCAACACAATGTGATAGGTACCAAATGGATCTTCAAGAACAAGAAAAACGAAGAAGGTACTATCATCAGGAACAAAGCAAGGTTAGTTGCTCAAGGCTATTCTCAAGTAGAAGGTATAGACTTTGATGAAACCTTCGCCCCTGTAGCTAGACTCGAGTCCATTCGTATACTGTTTGCGATTGCTTGTCATTTTAAAATCAAATTATTTCAAATGGACGTTAAGAGCGCCTTTTTAAATGGATTTTTAAATGAGGAAGTTTATGTAGCTCAACCGAAAGGTTTTGTGGATCATAAACTACCTAACCATGTTTTTCGACTGAAAAAGGCTCTTTACGGTCTGAAACAAGCACCGCGAGCATGGTACGAAAGGTTGACAAAGCACCTTTTGGAAAAGGGCTACACTCGAGGGGGAGCTGACAGGACTCTCTTTGTGAAGCATTATCAAAACAATTTCATAGTTGCTCAAATCTATGTCGATGACATTGTTTTTGGAGCAACGAGAGATAATGATGCTTCTAAATTCGCGGAGACCATGGAAAGCGAATTTGAGATGTCCATGATGGGCGAGTTGAATTATTTTCTTGGATTACAAGTTAAGCAAAACGATGAAGGAATTCACTTGTGTCAATCCAAGTATGCACTGGAGTTGGTCAAAAAGTTTGATCTTGAAAATTCGAAAGATTTTCCAACTCCAATGGGAACTAGCCATAAGGGACTTGGAAGTGAATCACAATGTGAGAATGTAGACGAGAAACTGTACCGCAGTATGATTGGAAGTCTACTATATCTCACGGCTAGTCGCCCGGATATATCCTTCAGTGTTGGGATTTGTGCGAGATATCAATCAGCACCGAAGGAGGTTCACCTGAAAGCGGTGAAACGGATCATCCGGTATATCAAAGGTACAATCAGTTTCGGAATTTGGTATCCTATGGGAACGACTTTGGATATTGTTGGATACTCAGATGCCGATTGGGCTGGATCTGTGGATGACCGGAAAAGCACGAGTGGTGCATGCTTCTATCTTGGCCACTGCCTTGTTGCATGGCACAGTAAAAACAGAACTGCATAGCACTCTCGACTGCCGAAGCGGAGTACATTTCTGCAGGAAGTTGCTCAACCCAATTGATTTGGATGAAGAGCGTGTTGAGCGATTTCCGAATTTCAACATCTTCGGTAACCATTTTATGTGACAACACTAGTGCCATTAACATTTCTAAAAACCCTGTGTTGCACTCTAGAACAAAACATATTGAACTTAGATATCATTTTCTTAGAGAGCTAGTTGAATCAAACATTCTTCAACTGTCATATATTTCAACTGAAGATCAATTAGCTGACATCTTAACAAAACCTTTGGATCAAAAACGTTTTATTCACTTGCGTAAAGCAATTGGCATGCTTTCCTTGAAATAACCTCTTTTGAAACCTTTGCTTAGATTAGGTTTTGTTTTTGTTCTTTGTATTTGTTTTGTTCTTTATCTATGTTTTGTACATAGCACACTAATTGAGCATAAATCATAATTGACTTTAATTGCATCCTTTTATGCATTTAGAAATTTATTATGTTTTGATGTCATAATATTTCAATGTTGCAATGATCATTTACGTTAATTAAACCATCTTCTAAGTGATCAAAGTCAATTTCTCTCTCAATGATCTCTTGGTATAGTCATTATCATATTTGATTGCTTAGTCGAGTATGAATTCGAGATCAATGGTTTGGTTGAATACCTTATATATTAAATAATTGATAGCCAATTGAGGGGGAGTCAATGAAATGTGAAATGCTCAAAAGATGTGGAAAGAGTTACATCCCAGTGAGGAGTGTGAAAACTACCACCACATGGAGAAAATGAAAGAAAAAGATACTCCATGAATGAAAAGCAAACTTTTTGTTTTGAAAATTGTTGATGAAACTCATATTGAAATACTTGACTCAGTCGTATTTCATGGTTGGTATAAGGTGGGATTTTTAGTAAAAGATGCTCAAAGAGCCACTCCTTCAACAGATTGTCTAGATATATTATCTAACTTATCTGGGATTTCAAACATCTATTGATCTTGGTACTTCATTTTCTTTACTGAAATTGATGATTTGATAAAGACATTACACATAGGATCAGGATAGATGTAATTGAAGTTGTTCAACTTTAAGTGTTTTAACTTTCGTAAATCTTCGTTTCATTTTTGGATATTTTTGATAGATTTTGCATAATCTATTTCTTGTTGTATGAAACGATGCTATTTGTTTAAAGTTGACATGATAAAGTGCTTACATACTTTTTCTGGATTTTATTGTATTTTTTTAATTTTTCTGGAGAAAAAGGTGTAGCCGATCCGGATCGTGGCAAAGTGATCCGGATCCCGAACGCAGGATTCTTCCTGCGTATAGCCGATCCGGATCGTGGCAAGTGATCCGGATCCCGAATGCAGGATTTTCCCTGTATGTGGCCGATCCGGATCTCATTCACGACCGATCCGGATCGCGGCTAGGGTTCTTATAGAAACCTTCAGATTCAAGATTTCTTTACCAAAATTTCTGATTTCCAAGCTTCTAGAGTTTCTCTCTCTAGATCTCTTGCTTCCTGGTGCTTCAAAACTCAAGTTCTTCGGATTCAAGTAAGTTTTCATGATCAAAACTCGGTTTTTCACAGTTTTTAGGTTTTTTCATCAAACGTGAGTTGAAAAGATGGATTTTCTTCGTTTGTGAATGGTTTTTGATCAAATTTCTTTTGAAATAAGAACTCTGGATCAATTAGTTTTGCTTTTATGCTGGGTTTTTGCATGATTAACGAGTTTTTAGCCTTCGATTTCTAAAAATTCGGTTTTAGGGCATAAAAGAGGAATTTTTGTAAAACATGAAATTGATCTATTTTTAACATTCTTTTTGGAAAACTAATTTGATTCTTAGCTTCTCTATATGATTATGATTGTCTAGGTACAATGTGTTCAAATTTTTCAAAATTGACAATTTTTCATATGTTCTTGAGTTGGTTTTCACAGGACACTCTCTTTAAACTCAAAGCACTGACAGAAATGGTGATCACCTGGATGATTTTCCTGCTCACTGCCATGGTCCATGTGAAGGACTCTGCAAAGCCGAAGAGAAGCAAAAGAACAAAGAGAGCTAAGGCCGACTCCGATACTGAATCGGAAACGGAGTCGATTGACTGGGACAACCTTGACATTGAAGGGGCTGCCCCAACTGCTGTAAAAGGGAAAGCTCCTGCTGAAGCACCCAAGTCTAAACCTCCTCCTACTGCAGCTGAAAAAGAAAGGCGCCAATGGAGTCTACCGGAAATAGAATGAAAACCTTGGCAAGGAAAAGAAGTGGTGCACAAGGGATTTCAATTAATGAACCTTCAGCCGACCTACCACCATCTCAGGGATTCGTTAGCTCCACACGAATCAAAGAGTTTGAAAAGAGGGAATGCATAGGAGAGCGCCACGTGAATGTACAACAAATGAGGGATAGATCTGCAGAGTTCGGAGCTCTGTTTGATCGAGTTGGTCTTGGTCCGATCTGCAACTTTCCTGAGAAGACTGGATTTTGTCCACACTCAGTTCGGATCTTCTATCAGAATGCAGCGAGTCTTATCGATGAAGTTTCTGGACGCCGAGAATTTCAGACCTTTGTAAAAGGTACCAAAATTAAAGTCACTCCCCAACTGATTGGAGAGGTGCTCAACATGAATGCCATCTCAGATGGACTACACTACTTGAAGACTCAGGTCTTCACACACAAATCGTGGAGGATAGTTGTCGATGGAACCTGCTCTTCGGAGACTCCGTCTGCCGGAAATTCAGTTTACTCCAGGGAACTCAAGAAGGAGTACAAGTACTTGAACTTTATTGTCTGCTACAACATGCTTCCCAACATGAACACGAAAATCGTCCGATGGGAAAGATTACTTTTTCTTTTTCTTCTTGGAAATCCAACTGCTGCAATGGGAGCAAATCTGAACATTCCTTACCTCATCTGGAATAGGATGACGCGATATATCGCGCAGTCACATCCTTCTGAGCGACTGCCGTATCCGATGATCATTATGCGCATCCTTCGGAAATTTAAGGTGGATACGAGAGCGAGTTCGTACATGTACAGTCTGGGGACGATCAATGAGACAACAATTGTCAAGTCACTGACAACAAAGCAGGATGATCCTCAAATTGGTCAACGAGTTCGACCTCAAGCACCTTCTTCCAGTGCCCCCATTCCACCGACACATAAGGCACCTCCATCCACTTCTGACGACGATGCCTCAGTCACTTCCATCTTCAAAGAACAGAAGCGGCTCTCGGATGAACAAGAACGCATATCCGCTGAATTTTCTGAGATGAAAGGCGACCTTCATGTCATGAAGAATGAGATGGAGATCATCACAGCCTCGCAAGTCACCCTGACTAAATCAGTATCCTCGGTGAAAAGACTTGTGAAGAAGTTGTTTGCAAAGATGGGTTGCACAACTTCCGATGACTCCGACTCTCAGGAGTGACTCTATGATCTAATCATTTTCCTTTGTTTTCTTATTTTTCTCTGTTTGTTTGATGTGTGTTTTGTTTTGCAGGCTTATGGTTTGTATTTATGTTGCTAACTCTCCCTGTGATGTAATTATTTGGCTTTGTTTGTGACAAAAAGGGGGAGAGAATGAGAGTGAGAGAGTTGAAGAGTTATAAACTCTGAACAATGAAAAACAATGAACTCTGAACAATGACTGTGAATGAATCAAGGAATGAATCAAGGTAAGTATGAATCTCAACTCAACTTGGGTTTTCTTTTGTGATTGTGACATGCTTCTATACTAACTATTTGACTAACTATTTGGGCATGTAATATGACTAACAAGTTGATGTTGGACTAACATACTTTGACATTTGGTTTTCAACTGCTTAGAAGATATGTTGGTTTTAACTATGTTCTTTCACATATCTGATTCTTTCAAATGTCATGATGAGATCAAACTCTATCTCTGCTTTGGTTTTCAATGTTTCAATTCTTGAGGTATCTAACGATTTTGTTTGTCAAGAATGTTTTCTGTGTGCAGAAGTTACAGATGTCTAAGTCTAGAGTCTGTTCTAGGAGTTTATCTCATGTTTTTATTTTTCTGGAACTCTTTTGTAAATTTTTGTTGTATGGTGATAGCAACAAAAATATCCTTTTTGAATTTTCTTTGTGGATTTGTGTTTTGTCACGAAACCGCCAAAGGGGGAGATTGTTACGGAATTTGAGTTGGCGTATTTCGTGAATAGTTTAAGTCTTGAAGATTGAAGATGAAGAAACTTTGGATCATATACCTCAATCTCAAGAAAGAAGAATTCAAAAGGATCAGGTACGTTTAACTAAATAATTTTGATGATCCGAATACTTCTTATAGTGTAGAAACACCTGGAAGAGGTTTTAATTGCATATTCATCAAAAACTGGACATGGGACATGTTCAGGATCCGGATCATGTCGTTTCAATCCGGATCCCGAAGGGTGTTCGTTCATACACTAGTTCAATCCGGATCATGGCATTTGATGATCCGGATCCCGAACATGAGTTTTACCTGTTGGCTTGAACGATCCGGATCAGGAATCTCAATCCGGATCCCGAACACATTGTTCTGGTAAAACTGTATGAACGATCCGGATCGTAGATTATGATCCGGATCCCGAACAGGCGGTTTTCTGGAAATTGCTCTCTACGCGTCTGCGATCCGGATCGTGACTTCGCAATCCGGATCGCCGTCGGTAAAACTTTCCAGAAAAGTTTGTTTTTGATCCGAATATTCTTCCTAGGGTTTCTAACCTATAAATAGCCCTTCCTTTTCATTTCTAGGGCAATCCACACATCGGAAAAAGAGCCGTCATTTTCAAATATCATTTTATACGGCCTTAGATCCACATATAGAGAAGAACGGAAATCATTAGATCTATTCTATGGTTCTTCATCTATATTGATTAGTTTGATTCTAGGTTTTCATACTCATATCTTGAGTTGAATCAAACTAATGAATACTTAGATGGTATTTCCGATCTACTCTTGATCTAAGTATTCGGCGGATCATCACCACCCAAACAAACAACGATTTACCCCAAAATCGGCGCGTGGACTCGCGTGGCCTTGTGGATTCAAGGTGTTATCGCTCTCGTGGATTCGGAGCGAGGTGCGTTCGTGGATTCGAAGCGTACCATTGGGTGAAGACCGTGGATTCGGTCGGACGTCGTGGACTCGACGTTGGACGCTGTGGATTCAGCGTTGGGCGCAAATCGTGGATTCGAGAAGCGTCGTGGAGCGAGCGGAGAAGATCGACTAGGGGCGTATGGTAAAAGGTTGAGTCGTCTGTGAGTACGTTATATCACCTTGTACGTGTGTTAACTCTAGTGGATTTCGCCGTGTTATCGGTCCCGTGGTTTTTTACTCCGGTTTGGAGTTTTCCACGTAAAAATCTTGTGTGTTCTTTTATTTTTCCGCATTGGGTTTTATCGCACAATGATTTTTGAGTGTTTATTGTTTACACCTATTCACCCCCCTCTAGGTGTTTTTTCCCCTATTAGATCCTTATTAACCTAAACCCAACAGTGTGACGCCCCCAATAGTCCCACATCAGATGTGGATGGAATTGTGATTGGGTTTATATGAGACATGGACACTAGTAATAATAACTGGGCTTAAGCATTTTGGGCTGTGATTTGGGCCCAATGAGTTATTATTGTTAATGGGCCGGGTCGTTATATTTGGTATCAGAGCCAATAACCAGCCGGAAGTGTGTGGCGAGTCTCGGCTGAGTCTGGGTCTAGATGACAGGACTAGCGAGACGAGTCTCACATCGCCTGGTGATTTTGGGCTGCTCTGTGTGTGTGTGTGTGTGTGTGTGTGTGTGTGTGTGTGTGTGTGTGTGTGTGTGCTAACGAGGACGTCAGGCCTAAACGGGGGGAGTCTGTGACGCCCCCAATAGTCCCACATCAGATGTGGATGGAATTGTGATTGGGTTTATATGAGACATGGACACTAGTAATAATAACTGGGCTTAAGCATTTTGGGCTCTGATTTGGGCCCAACGAGTTATTATTGTTAGTGGGCCGGGTCGTTATACATGGTTTTTCCCTGAAGTCACTTTCGATATGTGTGTTATTTTACTTAATTTTTGCTTTTATTGATTTTATCGGTTTTGGTCTTCATGTTGTAGTTCTTGTTAAATGGAGA
>JAQOTM010000677.1:95000-115783 GCA_029168755.2 Tillandsia fasciculata
AGGAGTAGAAAACCACGGGACCGATAACACGGCGAAATTCACTAAGATTAAACACGTACAAGGTGATTTACCGTAACCCTACGACTCAACCTTTTCCATACGCTCCTAGTTGATCTTCTCCGCTCGCTCCACACGCTCCTCGAATCCACGATTTGCGTGCAACTTCGAATCCACGAAGTCCAACGTCGAATCCACGACGTCCAACCGAATCCACGGTCTTCACCAATGTAGCACGTCTCGATCACACGAGCGCGCTTCGCTCCGAGTCCACGAGAGCGGTAGCACCTTGAATCCACAAGGCCACGCGAATCCTTGCGTCGATTCTTGGTAAAATCGTTGTTTTTGTCTGGTGGTGATCCTCCGAATACTTAGATCAAAGATAGACAAGAAATACCATCTAAGTATTCTTCAATTTGATTCTACAGAAAATAGGAGTTTGGAAACCCTAGAATCAAATCAAACAATATAGACGAAGAAACATGAATTTAATCGTGTTTTCATTTCTTCTCTATATTTGTAGATTTATCTCTTTCTTAAAAGAAAAACTTTTTCGAGAAATCAAAAATCACTTTTTACGATGAATAAAAAGTCTATTTATAGATTAGATACCCTTGGAAAGAGATAAGCATTAAAAACTTCAAAAACAGAATATTTCCCGCACGGCGGTCCGGACTGGATTAAGTCTGATCCGGACTGTCGTCAATTTTTAGAAGATTTTCTGAAAAACGCAGTTCGGGGTCCGGACTGAAACAGGGGAGGTCCGGACTATTCATGCAATTTTTACAGAATTTAAGGTTCGGTGTCACGCCCCGGGGTCGAAACTGCGACCCGGGCTCGCCAACAGATCTGCCACCTATGCTGAAACCCGCATAGGCGAAGCGTCTAACCTCCAAAAGATAGTACTATAGCTACACAAATATCAGAGCTGAAATAAAATGCTGTAAAATAAAATCCAATCACCGTACAACATGAAATAAGGTACAATCTCCATCTCCTCAAATACAGATAATCATCATACAATGTCCTCGGTACAGCATCTCTCAACTATAAAAGGGGATAAACTAAAACTATAGTACATCAGTCTCAACATCAGTCTCTCCAAATACAAAATATCTCTCTCCACAGAAAGAAGTAAAAACCAACCAACAGCTACCAGGAATCTCCAACCAGGGAAAACAGCTACACTCCTCGGGTGGTAAAGATCTAAACAGAACTACTGAATAAAAGGGGAAACCACTACTAGTATGCCTCTAAATGCCATACTGGAAGAAATAACTGTATGAATGCATCAGGAAACAGTATATGACCAAATAAACCCAATCTAGACACCAGTAAAAACTGGTACTGCCTGCTCTGCTGTCGAACTCAAGAACTCAGTAGGGGACCAGCACATAAGGCTCGAAATCCCAATCAGATGGACCGGTACCTATCACAGTCTAAAGCCTACTCCGGAGTGGCACTCGAGGGGAACGACCCACACGAGTAAAGTATCTCTGTATCAAGCACCTCTGTAACCAATGTCTCACAATAGCAGGACTGGATCATGACTATGATCAAAGTGGGAAAACTCCATCTACTAATGCAACCCCGATCTGATGCAATAGTACTCAAAAAGTGGGAAATACCATCCACTAGAGAAATCTGATACCCAATCTGATGCAATAGTAAACATCCGGTCAACCGCCCAAAGTCCGCGGTCACCGCAATAACCCACAACCCACAATTGGGTAAAATAATCAAGATCCGGTCAACCGCCTACTGTCCGCGGTTGCCGCAATAACCCACAATCCAACATCAAGTACACTCTGTCTCTGACCCTAAGGTCCCAGCTACACTATCCCAAACCTCTGCTCGAACCCGAGCAACATGACTCAAAAGTCTAAATAAAAAGGAGAAAGAAAGCAATCATGGTTTCTCCTAAGTCAAATCCCAATATGATAGTGTAGCAATAAAATAGTGGCCTATCTAGATGTCCAAATAAGCATGCAAAGGTCCTCAAGCAATGTGAAAGAGAGAGAATGTCCAATAACAGTTCTACATGTGTAACAATTAATAATATCCACATGAATATAACAATCATGCTAAAATCATCAGTCAATTACACATGTAGGTAATCCCTGATCCATAATAAATCTCAAAGTGGCACCCGCACCTAGATATGTCATTATGTCCCAACAATTAATCCATTTAAACCACTTTCATAAAATCTAGGTGCTAATATCGCATGTTAATTATCCCTATTAAATTATTCCAATGATCATGTTCCAATAGCAATAATTATCCCAATAATATCCCCAACATGCTATATCCACAAAAGTTAATCTCAGATGATAGGCTCACATTTATATCAGGCAATCATGCATGATAATCAAACAATATGCTCAATAGTGGGGTTCTCTAATAAACTTAGTGAGTAAGTCAGATGTAGAGGCATGCAACAATCACCCACCTCGAAAAGCGCGCACAACACCAAAAGAGACCTCTCGCTGCCCGCTATCCTCTAACACAGCAATCCACCAAAAACTGTGTCCCACTGCACAGAACAATGCGCACAATTAATCCCAAAACTGCACAATTTCCTACTGTCCAAAATCAGCCCCAAAAATGGCTAAATATCACCTCTGTCCAGTCCTCAAGAAAATCCAGAAAATTCACGGTCGCGTTCCTCGCGAAGAGTAGCCCCAAAACGACTGTTTAAACGCCCAGATCTGATACCTGTAGGCCAAGATAAAAATAAAACACCGTTGCATACTCAAAATCTCCACAGCAAAATTCCTGTAGCAATCAGTCCAAGAAAAGCTTAATTATCACCTTCGAAACAATTTTCAAAAATCCCAGAAAAATCACCACTGCGTTCCTTGCGACGAGTAGATCAAAATCGAGTCAAGAAACGCCTTGATCCGATGCTCCTAGGCTGAGATATAAAATCGACAAGCCGGTGCTGTCCAGAATCCAACACAGAAAAATGGGGGTCAAAGATGTCTCGGGAAACGTGCCAAAAGTGCGAAACGGAGCGAAGCGATCAACATAAAAATCGAAGCCTTACCTCTTAGGAACACGCTGTCGCATCGTCCAAAAAATCCTTCTGGTTTGCTCACAGTGAATTTCCGACTGAACTGTGACGGTAATGGGCCGAAATGGGGAGAAAACCGAGGCGAACTGTAAAATTGATATCGCCGTTGCCGAGCTTCCAGAAATTCCGGGGATCCACCACGAGATCAAGGGCAACAAGGGGAACAAACTTC
Source organism: Tillandsia fasciculata (assembly GCA_029168755.2). Classification (NCBI taxonomy): domain Eukaryota; kingdom Viridiplantae; phylum Streptophyta; class Magnoliopsida; order Poales; family Bromeliaceae; genus Tillandsia; species Tillandsia fasciculata. The sequence continues at coordinate 98,246 of JAQOTM010000677.1, forward strand.
ATAAAGAACTCACCCTCCCATTCTCTCTCTACAGCTCGGAAAAGGAAAAGAAAGATGGAGATGAGGGGGGTATTTATAGGCCCAAAACAACAAATCCAATAATTCCCAACATGTCCCCGGTTTCGGGCGCCCGAAAGATTCGGGCCCCGAAACCGGGCCCGCACAGTAGCCCGGCCCACACGGCCCACGCCCGCACACCCGATCCGGCCGGACCGCGCACCCGTCCGACCCGCTCCGCGCACCGACACGTGTCCCCGAACACAGAGCAGCCGATCCCTCCAATCTCCTCGCGCCACGTGGCTCTCCACCGGTCAACGCAGCAGTTGGCACCCGCCAATGGCGGGCTGCCACGTGGCGCACGAGTGCGCCACGTCGGCGCCGTGGCCGCCACGCCAGCCGCCCACGCCACCTGCCGCGCCCCCCTGCCACCTGCACGCGCACAGTGACGCGCCCAATCCCCGCGCGCCACGTGTCCAGACCACACTCTCGCTGCACCCGCTGCACGACACCCCAAACACCGAACCAATGATGTCCTGCCACGTGTCTTCCACCGGTCCACCGTGCACCCCGAGAAATTCCATGAACCGCGCCTTGCAAGCCATCCAATAAGGAAACGCCACGTGGCACCCCGCTCCGGTGCACGCCGGCCGCGTGGACCGCACGCCTGCCCGCGCGCCCTGCCCGCGCCCATGCGCCCTGCCCGCCGCCGCTCTCCGCCTGCCCGAGGCCGCGCCGCCGCTCTCCGCCGCTGCCCACCGCCGCCGCCGCCGCCGGCGATCGCCGGAAACACTGTTCCGGCAGTGAACAGTAACCAGCGCTCAAAAATGACAAGTGGGTAGTCCATTTTGACCGTTTTCGCGCGCTGAATCCGAATTTGACGTCCGTTTTGCCAAATTCCAACTCTAAAAATTGCCGAAGGCACCCGAAAATGTGTTCTTAGCCCAAATTTCGCGCGGAGCCCAATTTTAATATCCGTTTCGCGCGAAACCACTTCTAAACCCTCCACGGGGTCCTCCGATCACTCACATGATCCATTTAAGCCCGAAGTCCAACACTTGTGCCCAATTATGCCCCAAACACCTCCAACACACCATGTAGGCCTCCAATAGCCACCCCAACGCACTGCAGCAGCTCTGCGGAGATCCAGGTCATCACATCCTCCCCCACTAAAAGAAAGTTTCATCCTCGAAACTAAAGTCGTTCCTCAACACGGAATCTCAACCAAATAAAGGGGGTAAATATCTAATCATCCACCACTCAAGCTCCCAAGGCTGACAAATACCTCCTCCAGAGACGCGATGCGGTCCTCGGGTCTCTAACTAGAACCAAAATAAAGGCGGGCACTCCAGAAAAATCGTACCAACTCAACCCAGTACAGCTGGGCTAACCACTCGAGCTACCAAGTAATTTGCATCGGTACAAGCCTTCGCTCCTCCCAGGGCCTCAGATAATCCAACCACAAGTCCATCGGCACACAAGCTCGATCCGAATATCTCTGTACTCCCGAGGCATCCGATATAAGTCATCCAACTGATCACGCAAACTCTGATCTCTAATCCAAAAACCATCAGGGTGTAGAAACACCTCCCCAACTCTCCGGCATCAGCACACAACTATAAGCAGTCGAGAGAACCAGATCGCAAATCAATCTTCGAGAAGATCCAGTACTCTTGCAGTTGGTAAATCCAATCCTCCAGGCTCGAAAAAGGATACCTGCTCGAGACGATCACTTCATCAAATTCCGGGAGTTGTGTCCTCAACTCCCAAACCAGTGACATGCTAGGCAACTCCGAAAGGAAAAGAGCCCTAACCAGGAGGGGGTCCTCGCCCGGTCGCTTCCAAATCTTGACCATCCGAGCGAACCATTCAGCCGCGGTCCATCGTCCAAAGAGTCCTCAGTGACACCACCATAAGCCACGTTTGCCTCGACAGTCCACAAAGCGCCAGCTGTGGCATCACCAAACTCGACCCCAGACAGCTTCCTGCTCCAGGTATCCGTCGTCTCTGTGGCCTTGTCGGGGTAATACAGAATGCTCAACAATAACCCAACGGTAATTCCACAGTCGCTAAGGAAGGCATCACTAAAACTCGTAGATCTCTCTCCCAACACTAGAAATACTAGCATTGGCGCTGGTTTCAGTCTCATCATCCGATTGCCAAGCTCTCCTGACACTGCCCAGTCCAAGAAGCTCCTTACCTCAACAAATAACTGCCGGTCTCAGCCATTCTCGCATAGCATCCATTTTGGCCGGATTTCCACCACCGCCTCTTATGGCTAGACTAAGTGATCCAAGAAGATATGCTCTCGAAGCTAAAACTTGTACCACAACAACTTGGCAGACAGCTTCTTCCTCACAGACCTTGTTACACCATCTACAAGTACTCCACCAGCTCTAAACCATACAGAGATGGGGTAAAATCAAAATATCCCAGAAGAATACCTCCAATAATTCTTCCAAGTGCAGCTGGAACACACAATTCCTCAAATCCTAAGACGACAGGGCCTTAGTCATTCCATTTGTCCTCACTGCACTCAAATGCCCCTACCGGGTCCTGAACACCATCTTGGCGAGATACTCAACTGTATGATCCCAAAAGATACATGCATCAATAGCAACAACTACCGGAGTATAATTCCAACAAAAGGTCCTAAATAATATCCAAACTTGCCTGCGGTCACACCACACAAGGACCCTCACTGTCGTGTGCCAACGACGTGGCACTAGATCGAACAGACCCTCGATCCATCAGATCCTGCGACTGCGCCATCAGCTCTCTTAGCTCTACAGGTGATATCCAATGAGGTGCTATCGGGGTTGGCGTGGTTGCCTGAACCACGTCAATCGCAATCTCAATCTCCCTAACCGGCGGCATCATTATCAGCTCCGGTGGAATCACACCCGGGATCTCACGATAACAGGGGATATCCTTGCGTCCCGGTGCCGCCGTAAGCACCTCGCGCATTGTCACTGCAACCTGTGTGCTCTGACTGTCTCAATGAACAAGTCTCTAATATCTGCTTGCAGAAGATCATAACCTTCTCTCTCCGCAGTCATACACCATGTGGCACTGTGCCAACCAATCCCACGCACTGGGTCAAACACTGACCAGGTACAAATACCAATAAGTCTGCCGATACCACTCGAGGTCTCAACTGCACTGGACATGATCCACAAGCCTCCTCCACATGCACCATCCCAACAGGAACCTGTACCTATAGTGCATGTTGTCACGCCCCGGGGTCGAAACTGCGACCCGGGTTCGCCAACAGATCCGCCACCTATGCCAAACCCGCATAGGCGAAGTGTCCTACCTGCAAAAAGAGCTACAACTAAACAGATATCAGAGCTAAAAGATAAAACTGCTATAGAAATAAAATCAACCACTGTACAACTGAAGATAAAACAACAAGGTCCATCTCCCAAAAAGATAATCATACAATAACCTCGAGTACAAAACTCATAGCTCAACAGGGAGATATCTCAATACAATATCAGTGCACAAGCTCTCAATACATCATATCCTCACTACATCAGTCTCTCAAAAGAGGAAATAAAAACCAATCTACCGACTATACTGAAGATCTCCTCAAAAGGGGGGGGGTACCGCTACTCTCGAAAGATGGGTCTGGATCTAGCTCGCTACTCCCTCACCACGAACAGCAACCACAGAACGGCAACACCCGCCAAGACTCTGCAAAACAAAGGAGAGAAAGAACAAAAAGGGGGAAAACCTCCAACGGGCGTGAGAACTACGCAAAAAGGGAGTTCTCAGTGGGTATCGCCACTAGGCCCGACGATCTGCCCACCAAGACTACTAGAGGCAAAAGATAACTAATGCAGTAAAACTGAAAGGAGAAGCTGGAAACACTCTACAGCTACCATGCCTCTATCAAAATGCTCAAATGGGGAAAACTCTGATAAAGATATGCAACACTCGCACTGTCACGCCCCCGGGGGATTTTGAGTCAATCAAAGCGGAAAATTGCGTGTCTATTTTTTTTTTTTCTTAATAAGGTAATATAAACCTCATCCCCGGTGCATGCCAGACCGCCACATACACAAATTCTCTCTGCCCACGGACAGAGTCTCCTTTGTATATGCACGGCGTCTCATTTACAACATGCAATTCAATTACACATCAAACTTCAACCAACAACCATACAGTAGACATACATCACCAAACAACCAAGTTTCTACAGCGGCGTCGACGTTTGGAAAGGAGAAAGCCCAGCGTTTGTAAAATCCGTGCCCACACGGCACTTCGTTTTGAGAAAACATTTTCGCAATCAATTAGTTTATTGTGAAAACATGCCGCGTAGGATAGCACCACTAGAAGTATCAAAAGCATATGAGTACACCTCATCCACAGAACTACTAATACATGTCCAAAACTAAAGTAATCCACAACTAAAGTAATCCACAAGCAAATTAACTATTTATAGCCGAAAAGGGAGATGAGATAGAAAACCAAGTGTCCTGACTACAGTCCTCGCGACGCAGTCTCACCGCCATCCCGGCTAACGCACCTAGTAGCACCTGTCACGGAGTGGGTAAAGTCAGTGACAAACAAAGTAGATGTCTAATAATAGCAAAGAAGGAAAAACGAACCGAATAACCCGAGTACACCGTAACCTTTCGTTAAAACCCTGTGCATATTTTAAACTGGGCACCAACCCCAGATTTATCAATTAAGTTGGGCACCAACCCCAGAGCACCTGTCGGGGAGACTAAAGTCTCCCCTCGTGCACCGTCACCTTTTGATGCTTTTACCTCCTTTTCGCGGTACTGGTGTGCTGTTCCAGCTGGCGCGAGGAGGTCCTCACGGCTCCCACTCCTTTGTGAGGCACACGGGTCAAAAAGACCACTCTTCCGGAAAAGTACACCCATGCGGAGGCCAATCAGCCTGTGTACGTGCAGCATCCGAAACCGGATTTGCCGAGATCGGCGTGTAGTGAGCACCGCGACCGCAGCCGCTTACATTGTTAGATAAAAATACCATTATACGAAAGGTTAAACTGTCCATCTACTTTGTTAGGTAAATTAAGAGCATTTTTAATGACGATAGATGCACTTACTGCACTTGTTGCACTTATAGCAACCGTACCCACCTTGTTGGAGAGCAATCGGAACTCCTGAATCCTTTGCGCACCCCCGCTGCGCACCTGGACCTAAGGAAAGTCCGCAAGGATAACTATAGTCACAAACGTGTACTAACATCCCAAAACAAAAGACCCAATTTACTCTTTTTGACGGAAAAGTCCAACACCGTCCGGTTCGCCGAAAACCGGAACCCCGCGCGGCACCCAACATAATAAAATAATGACCAAGAAGGTCCCAAGTGGCCGTGCCAAGAAAGCCACGGAAATAACGATCCCAACGGCGAAAACGGCGCTCAAAACGGTGGAAAAACGGACAAGAACGGAGCAAATGAATTTCGGGCTGTCGGTTGGTGCACGGGGGCAACCGTACACCGGGTTCATGGCGTCAGGCGGCAGCGGCATGCGCCGGGTGCACGCAGGAAGCGTGCACCGTGCGCTACGGGCCGGGCCGGTGCACGATCCGAGCGTGCACTGGGTCTGGTGCATCCGACGCTGCGGGCGTGCACCGGGTGCACGCCTGGACCCGTGGACCGCGACCGTACGGACAACAACAGTAACCCTATTTTCTCCATTTTCGTCGCCGTTTTCGCTCCCGTTTCGCGATTTCTTCTCCGTTTTTGCTCCCGTGCGACTTCGGTGAAGACCCCGCGACCATGGTAACGACGGCGGCGGCCTCCCGTTTAACAACGGCGGCGGCGGCCTCCCGTTAACCCACTAAGTTCCGACGAAACATCCCCAAAATTTCCGAATAAATTCCCGGTAAATCTAATAACTAAACCAACGACCGACGAACAACCAAAACGTCAATCGGAAGTCCGATAACAAGAAACCCGTTAAAAACCATCAATTAAAATCCGATAAAAATCCTCGATCACACCCGATCAAGAACGAGGATAAAATATGGGTCAAAACCCGACGAAAATCCGCGAACGATGTTCCGATTAAAATAACCTTACAAGAACACGAAAAACCCCCGATTTATTTTAACAAAAGATTAACGACCACTAACCTCAATCTATCGGAATTAAAGAACCGATCTCGTTTCCTTCGGCGTTGGAGACCGGATCCGCTCCCCGTAGACGATGGCGTCTCGTTCTCCGATCTCCGGCACGTGAATCGGGGCGATCGGGTTCCTCCGCTTCCTCCTTCTTTTCCTCTTTTCTCCTCCGGTTAGGGTTTTCCTCTTTCTTTTCTAATTAGGGTTTCGTTTGGTTTTCGGTACACACGAAAGAGGAGGGTTTGAGGAGGCGGTATTTTAAATTAGGGTTTCCATTCGGTAAACGGGGAATAAATAAATCTCGTCATTTATGTATCCCTTTTTATCTTATTTCATACGTACGCACCGTCAAAATCCTCCTCGGATATTTTTGACTCCAATTAATTAATTCATTAATTAATTAATCCCTTACCGATAATCCTCCGGGTAAATCTTTAAAAATAATTGCTTAAGGATAATTCCTTACCGATAATCCCTATTATTTAATTATTTAATTAATTTCCTCTTTATTTTACACGTACGTAACAGGAAAAACCCACAAATATCCGGTTTCTATTTCTCAAATAAATATCTGACTTACGAGATAAAATCCCCACCTTTTAAATCCTGGTCACCGATTATTTAATCACCTTCATTAAATAATCATGGAAAATAAATTCCCAATTTTTATTTATCGTCACCGATTAATTAATTTCTTAATTAATTATCCCCTACGAGATAAAAACCCCACCTTTTAAATCCTGGCCACCGATTATTTAATCACCTTCATTAAATAATCATGGGAAATAAATCCCCAATTTTAAATACACGTACGATTAATTTTTCTCCTTTTATTCGTACGTAAGAGGATTCAAATTTCCGTCAACGGAAAATTAATTATCCCCTACGAGATAACCCACCTTATCTCCTACGGGTGCAAGATATTTTGCACGGATTCCGATGCGTGACTAAACTCCGCGTCACTAAGGATCCCGTTCCGGGAGATCCCGACATCGGATTTCGAATCCGATCGCACCGTCGGTCATCATTTTCCGCGCTCTATCGCAGAAAAATACACGCACCCCGCCCCGGCCGACCTTTGAAAATGAAATAATTTTATTTTGCTTAAGGCTCAAGTAGCTTACATGTGAGTCAAAAATACCCCTAAGGGCCGAATCACTACACCACTCACACTTTATAAAAAGTTTCGTCCCGAAACTTAAGTACAAAACCTCACTAAAACAAATCGGGAAAACATTCCCTCATTTTCGACTCCAGTTCCCATGTCGCCTCGCGCTCTTCGTGGTTGCTCCACTGGACCTTCACATAGGGGATAGTTCGATTCCGCAACTTCTTGTCCTCTCTTGCCAAAATCCGCACCGGCGTCTCCTCGACGCTTAAATCCTCTCGCAACTCGATGGTGGAGGTATCCAAGGCATGAGAGGGGTCAGCGAGGTACTTCCGGAGCATTGAGACATGGAACACGTTGTGGACTCGTTCGAGGTTCGGTGGCAGGGCTAATCGGTACGCCACCGGTCCTACGCGCTCCAGGATTTCGAACGATCCCACGTACCTCGGGCTTAGCTTTCTCTTTATGCCGAAACGTCGGTTCCCCTTGGAGGGTGAAACCCAGAGCAGCACATGCTCACCCACCATGAACTCTAAGTCTCGGCGTCTGTTGTCCGCGTAGCTCTTCTGTCTGCTTTGGGCGGTCAGTAGCCTTTGTCTAATCAATCGCACCTTTGCTTCGGTCTCCTCCACCAAATCTGGGCCCAGAAACTTACGCTCACCCAAGTCGTCCCAGCATATTGGAGACCGACAGCGGCGCCCGTACAGGGCCTCGTATGGCGCCATCTGAATGCTGGCCTGGTAACTGTTATTGTAGGCAAACTCCACCAGGGGCAAACACCGTGCCCACCCTTCGCCCAAGTCCAAAACGCATGCTCGAAGCATGTCCTCCACAATCTGTATCACCCGCTCTGATTGTCCATCGGTTTGCGGGTGAAAAGCCGTACTGAAGTGCAACTTGGTTCCCATTGCTCGTTGCAGGCTTCGCCAAAAGTTTGACACAAATCGCGTGTCCCTGTCCGACGTGATAGATGTCGGTACCCATGCAACCTTACTATCTCGTCGATGTAGGTTTGTGCCAGTCGTTCCCGCGTCCACGTCGTGTGTATGGGCAGAAAGTGGGCCGATTTCGTCAAACGGTCCACAATCACCCATATTGCATCGTGTCCCTGTGACGATCTCGGGAATCCGGTCACAAAATCCATGGTAATCATGTCCCATTTCCACTCGGGCACCGGTAAAGGTTGCAATTTTCCTGCCGGGCGCTGATGCTCGGCCTTCACCTGTTGGCACACCAGGCAGTGTGCCACAAATCGAGTCACGTCTCCCTTCATTTTGGGCCACCAGAAGGTTTGTTTGACGTCCTTGTACATCTTCGTTCCCCGGGATGCGCTGCATATGGGGCAGTATGCGCCTCCCGCAGGATTTCCTCTTTGAGTTCCGGTAGATCCGGCACGCAGATTCGTCCCCGGAATCGTACCGTGCCGTCGGAGTCCACGGCAAAATCACCTTCCCTGATCGGCGGTTATCCTACTTCGCACCAGCTGGAGTTGATCATCAGTCATTTGTCCTTCGAGAATTCTGTCCAGCAAGGTAGGTCTGACCACCAGTGTCAGAAGTTGTGCCACTGTACCTGCCGGTACTACTTCTAGTCTCAATCGCGAAAATTCCGCAATCAGACTATCTTGCTGGGTGATGGCACTTACACCTGCCTCCTCGGCCTGCCCCTTGCGACTCAGGGCGTCGGCCACCACGTTTGCCTTTCCCGGGTGGTAGTGGATCGTTAAGTCGTAATCCTTCAGTAGCTCGAGCCACCGCCTTTGTCGCAAATTTAACTCCTTTTGGGTGAAAAGGTACTTAAGACTCTTATGATCTGAGTACACATTGCAGTGCGCCCCATACAGGTAGTGTCTCCAAAGCTTGAGGACAAACACCACCGCTGCGAGTTCCAAATCGTGCACGGGGTAATTCCGCTCGTACTCCTTGAGCTGCCTTGACGCATAGGCTATAACCTTTCCCCGTTGCATGAGTACTCCACCCAGTCCATTTCGCGACGCATCGCAATACACTTCATAATCCTCCCCTGGTTCTGGCAGGGCGAGAATCGGGGCTCGCGTCAATCTATCCTTGAGCTCCTCGAAGCTCTTCTGACATTTGTCCGTCCAGATAAACTTTTCCCCCTTTCTAGTCAAACGGTTTAAGGGGGTGGCTATCTTGGAGAAACCCTCCACGAAGCGCCGGTAATACCCGGCTAATCCCAGGAAGCTTCGAATCTCCGTCACCGTCGTCGGTTGGGGCCAGTCCGTCACCGAATCTATCTTCTTCGGATCCACTGCGACTCCAGCCGCCGAGATTACGTGCCCCAAGAAACCGACCTCACGGAGCCAAAACTCACACTTTTTGAGTTTGGCGTAGAGTTTCTGTTCCCGTAGGGTCTGGAGGACTGTGCGCAGATGTTCTTCATGTTCCTCGTCTGTACGGGAGTAGATGAGGATATCGTCGATGAAGACCACCACGAATAAGTCCAGGAAGGGTTTGAACACCCTGTTCATCATATCCATGAACACTGCCGGGGCATTTGTGAGCCCGAATGGCATTACCGTAAATTCGTAATGGCCATAGCGAGTTCGGAAGGCCGTTTTGGGAATATCTCCCCCCTTAACCCAGACCTGATGATAGCCCGACTGCAGGTCGATCTTTGAGAATACCGTCGCCCCCTGTAGTTGGTCGATGAGGTCGTCGATCCTTGGCAGGGGGTATTTGTTCTTAACGGTGACCTTATTTATCTCCCGGTAGTCGATGCACAACCGGAGGCTTCCGTCCTTCTTTCTCACAAACAGGACGGGCGCGCCCCAGGGTGACGCGCTAGGTTTGACGAAACCCTTATCCAAAAGGTCCTCCAACTGTGCCTTGAGTTCCTTCAACTCCGCGAAGGCCATCCTGTACGGTGCCTTGGTGATGGGTTTGGTGCCGGGAAGCAACTCAATAGGGAAGTCGACCTCTCGTTCCGGCGGCATTCCGGGGAGCTCCGCCGGAAATACATCCGGAAATTCCCTTACCACTAAGTCTCAATATCGGATCGTTGGCACTAACCATTAACCCCAAACGCCTGAGCTTTTAGAGGTGCACATCCGATTCACTTAAAGCGGCATACACCGCACCACAGATCTCGACCAGACCCAACCCACCTGGATGTTGGGTCTATTGTTGGGCCTCTTGCCGTTAGGTCTATTGCGGACCGCAGCCCACTCAACCTATTGGGCTCACCCAACCCAACTCACTAGTCCCCTGGGCCTATTGTCTCAAGGCAGGAAGTTGGACCTATTTGACCCATAATAAAGGGCCAACACCAAAGACAACTAAGTCTTCGCATCCTTATTGGGCAGGAAGGTACAGAGTATTTGCTCCTAAGGGTTCTCCTGGGGTCAAGACCAACATTACTCTTCGTAAGGGGTCTTTCCTGCTACTACTTCCCTCGGGTAGTGCGTCCTTTGTCGTGTCGTCGCATAAGACCCCTCATCCGTGTCGCGACTCCGAAGAATCATTCCCGGGTTCGGGGCAGTAAAAACGGAACTGTCCCAGTTTGTCACGTTAGAAGCAAAGGTCGTGCTTCCGGAATGAATAATTTCCCCCGAGGTGCTCCTCTGTAGATGATGCATGGTCGGTCTCCGCTAGAAAATCCCCCTCCTGAGAAGGGCTGGGGTCGTTTCTTGTCCATGTCGTACTCCGAGTCCTCTGTCTGATGTGTTTCCAGGTTCATTGCGGTGTCTTCGGATATTGGGGTGGTCGGCCCCCGTCGGGAAAATCGTTCCCGGGTTATGGCTGGGGTCGTTTCGGCCCCGGCAGACTCATGATCCTTCTGCCGGGTGCGTGGAACGGCCAGTTCCCGCCCCACCATAGTGGTCCTATCGATCACTTCTCGGTAAGCGGGTAGACCCACCGTCGGTATTACCCGATTAGCGTCGCTATGTGGACCACGCTTGGGAAGGCGAGCCTGGTGGGGTTCGTCTTTCCTAACAAATAGGGGAGAGCGCTATGCCATGTCGCGTAATCCGTTGTTGGAGTAGCCGATTCTCCACTATTGCCGGAACCATCGTATCCTCTTCTGCACCATCGATTGAAGAGCGGCTTCGGGCCATTAACCGTGCAAACAGAGAAACCAAGTTAGCCCTAAGGTTATCACCCTAGCACCTAGACTTATGAACACACCTATATTACGTTCCCGTTTCCCCGTACTCTCACGTACTACGCACCTATACCTTGGTTATCTCATGTCCAATTTGCTTGTGGCACCTTACACTGTGGATGTGGATCATGTCTACTATGGTTGTGGTTGCATTTCTCTGATACCATTTAATCTGTCACGCCCCCGGGGGTTTTTGAGTCAATCAAAGCGGAAAATTGCGTGTCTATTTTTTTTTTTCTTAATAAGGTAATATAAACCTCATTCCCGGTGCGTGCCAGACCGCCACATACACAAATTCTCTCTGCCCACGGACAGAGTCTCCTTTGTATATGCACGGCGTCTCATTTACAACATGCAATTCAATTACAACATCAAACTTCAACCAACAACCATACAGTAGACATACATCACCAAACAACCAAGTTTCTACAGCGGCGTCGACGTTTGGAAAGGATAAAGCCCAGCGTTTGTAAAATTCGTGCCCACACGGCACTTCGTTTTGAGAAAACATTTTCGCAATCAATTAGTTTATCGTGAAAACATGCCGCGTAGGATAGCACCACTAGAAGTATCAAAAGCATATGAGTACACCTCATCCACAGAACTACTAATATATGTCCAAAACTAAAGTAATCCACAACTAAAGTAATCCACAAGCAAATTAACTATTTATAGCCGAAAAGGGAGATGAGATAGAAAACCAAGTGTCCTGACTACGGTCCTCGCGACGCAGTCTCACCGCCATCCCGGCTAACGCACCTAGTAGCACCTGTCACGGAGTGGGTAAAGTCAGTGACAAACAAAGTAGATGTCTAATAATAGCAAAGAAGAAAAAACGAACCGAATAACCCGAGTACACCGTAACCTTTCGTTAAAACCCTGTGCATATTTTAAACTGGGCACCAACCCCAGATTTATCAATTAAGTTGGGCACCAACCCCAGAGCACCTGTCGGGGAGACTAAAGTCTTCCCTCGTGCACCGTCACCTTTTGATGCTTTTACCCCCTTTTCGCGGTGCTGGTGTGCTGTTCCAGCTGGCGCGAGGAGGTCCTCACGGCTCCCACTCCTTTGTGAGGCACACGGGTCAAAAAGACCACTCTTCCGGAAAAGTACACCCATGCGGAGGCCAATCCGCCTGTGTACGTGCAGCATCCGAAACCGGATTTGCCGAGATCGGCGTGTAGTGAGCACCGCGACCGCAGCCGCTTACATTGTTAGATAAAAATACCATTATACGAAAGGTTAAACTGTCCATCTACTTTGTTAGGTAAATTAAGAGCATTTTTAATGACGATAGATGCACTTACTGCACTTGTTGCACTTATAGCAACCGTACCCACCTTGTTGGAGAGCAATCGGAACTCCTGAATCCTTTGCGCACCCCCGCTGCGCACCTGGACCTAAGGAAAGTCCGCAAGGATAACTATAGTCACAAACGTGTACTAACATCCCAAAACAAAAGACCCAATTTACTCTTTTTGACGGAAAAGTCCAACACCGTCCGGTTCGCCGAAAACCGGAACCCCGCGCGGCACCCAACATAATAAAATAATGACCAAGAAGGTCCCAAGTGGCCGTGCCAAGAAAGCCACGGAAATAACGATCCCAACGGCGAAAACGGCGCTCAAAACGGTGGAAAAACGGACAAGAACGGAGCAAATGAATTTCGGGCTGTCGGTTGGTGCACGGGGGCAACCGTACAACGGGTTCATGGCGTCAGGCGGCGGCGGCATGCGCCGGGTGCACGCAGGAAGCGTGCACCATGCGCTACGGGCTGGGCCGGTGCACGATCCGAGCGTGCACCGGGTCCTTGCTCCTCGGCCGCAAGCGCGTGCGCTGGGTGCACGCATGAGGCGTGCACCGCGCGCCTTGGGCCGGGCCGGTGCACGAAACCGTGCACCGGGTCTGGTGCATCCGACGCTGCGGGCGTGCACCGGGTGCACGCCTGGACCCGTGGACCGCGGCCGTACGGACAGCAACAGTAACCCTATTTTCTCCATTTTCGTCGCCGTTTTCGCTCCCGTTTCGCGATTTCTTCTCCGTTTTCGCTCCCGTGCGACTTCGGTGAAGACCCCGCGACCATGGTAACGACGGCGGCGGCCTCCCGTTTAACAACGGCGGCGGCGGCCTCCCGTTAACCCACTAAGTTCCGACGAAACATCCCCAAAAATTTTCGAATAAATTCCCGGTAAATCTAATAACTAAACCAACGACCGACGAACAACCAAAACGTCGATCGGAAGTCCGATAACAAGAAACCCGTTAAAAACCATCAATTAAAATCCGATATGTAAAGTCCTGGCGTTCCCTTGTCCTTGTATACCTTCTTTTTATGACCGGATTGTTAGGAAAACTTGTTACTGTGTTTCTGCACTGGACTGGCCTGGACCGCGAGTATTTTTCGCGATTGAGCTCGAAAAAACGGAGGACGGCAAAGCGAACGGTTTCGGATTCCGATGTACGGGTCTCCCGGATTGGGGGTCAAAGCGTTTGCCTTTGAGTGGTGCATCGGAATCCATGCTAAGTGGCCGGCACGCTTTTCGAGGTGATCGGACGGGACCCTTCTACGATCGGGCTTTTCACCTTTTATGTCACTGGGTTATTTTATTTATTTGTAGTACCTCGACTTTCCAGTTTTCCGTTTTGGGTACGAATTGAATCTTTTCAGTTGTTAGGGGGTGTAGAAATTCGAGAATTTCTGGGCAGACCGTCGGGGCTCGCGGGTATTTTTAGGTGGTAGGGGCCGAAAATGATGAGCGGCGGTGCGATCGGATTTGAATTCGGACTTCGGGACCTCCCAGAATAATTTTTCGAAGTTTTTAGCATTTTCGGGTGCATCGAAAGGCGTGCGAGCGATCGGGACGTTTTTCGAGGTAATTCTGGACTGCTGGTTCACACCCGATCGTTTAAGATTTGATTTTGGGGATTTAAACTTATTTTTCCCTACTTCTCTTTCCTTTGGGTTCGTGCGTTAGGCTCTTCTGAAGAGTGCGCGAGAAACCCAAACCCTCCTCCTACCTTCTTTCCACCATCCGACGTTGGGCGTGGAGAACCGTGGCGGCGAGACGGGGAGAGGGAAGGAACAACCGCTCTTCCTGCAGGATCGAACGAGCGAGGGGCAGACGATCCTCCTTCTTGCTCCTTCTCCGGCGAAAACGAGGTACGGTCTTTTCGTTTAATTTCGGTATAAGGTTTCCCTTTTTTTTTGTCGATGTCGTGGGTTGTTGAACGGGAGGCCACCGCCGCCGTTGTCAAATGGGAGGCCGCCGCCGCCGTTGTCGTGTCCACGGGGTCGTCGCCGCAGTCGCCGGAGTCGCGGAGTCGCAACGGAGCCGCGGGGGGGCAAAATAGGGTTTCACTGTTCATCCCGTACGGCCAGGCCACCACGCGGTCCACCTGGCCGGCGTGCGCCTGGCGCACGGTTTCCCCACCCGAAGGCGCGGACCCGGTCCACGCTCCGCGCATGCACCAGCCCGGCCCGCAGGCGCGGTCCACGCCCGGGCGTGCACCCGGCGCTGCCTCCGCGACCGGGGGAACGTGAGCCCGGTCCACGCTCCGCGCATGCGCAGCCCGGCCCGCAGGCGCGGTCCACGCAGCGGCGTGCACCCGGCGCTGCCTTCGTAACCGGGGTTGCGTGAGCCCGGCTCGCGCTCTGGCCGTGCACCAGCCCGGCCCAAAGTGCCTGGTGCACGCGCCCGGGGTGAGCCGGGTCTGCGCGGCGGCTGTCTTGTGTCGTGGACCCGGTCCACGCCTGGACCCATGCTCCAGCCTTCAGCATTTGAGCCAGAAACTCCGTTTTTGGCCCGTTTCGCCCTGTTTTTTCAGTGTTTTTGACCACGACGATGTTTTTGACATTAGTACTTACTGTAGTTTTTCCGGGCACAGGGTGGGAGTGTTTCAGCGGGAGTTCCGCACACCTTCTTCTTCGCGTTTCAGGTGGGTACATCCTTAGAACCCCTTTATGCCCATTTTCGTTACTGTCATGATTATCGTGTGGTGTGTACTCGGCTCATTATTGTTGGCTACGTTTTGGGTACTTGTTCATTATGGTTGGGTTCGTCTTGAGTACTTGGTTCATTATTGTGGGTTCTGTTTTGGGATTCGGCGTCGGGTTTTCGGCAATTGTGTCTTGTCTAAAATAAATATCTAATTGTGCTAACGTGGTGTTCCTTGTGGTATTTATTGTTGAGTATGCAAGTTAGCGGATTACTTCTAGTACACATGTTATCGCCTTGTTTTCGATTATACATGTTAGCGGGTTACCTTCGATCACACATGTTGCTGTTTTACTTTCAATTATACATGTTGCCGTTTTACTCTTGTTATATATTATGATGCTAACATGATGGTGGTTATGGTTACTTGGCTCGAGGCTGCAGCACGCGCACCCGCGGTTTGGCCACCGCAAAGGGTGCGCTTTTTCCGGAAAAGTGGTCTATGACCCGTGTATACCACGAGGTGACGTAGTGGGGGCCCCTTATTAGTTGTGGGGTTTGAGGCGCCGAGGTGCGAGCGATGCGACCCGTCGGTTTAGTTGCCCGACGTGGTCAGGTTTTGCAGGTACGGTACGGCCGTCGGTTTAGTTGTCCGACGTGGCCGAGTATAGCAGGACACAGGTGTACAGGTTATCGTTCCCCCCTTGAGAGGGTGGTTGCTCCGGTTACCTTCACGGTTTGTTTTACTGTATTTTCCTGCTTCTCTATTATTCGTCACTGACTTCCCTCTTCGTGACAGGGACCGGACGGGGGGAGAGGTAGGCGACGGTGAGGACGGGGCAGGAGCTTCTGGGTTGCTGGGAACCCTGGATTGTATTTCTTCTTTTATTCTTGCATTCCATTTACGTTGTAGATACGTGTGAGGTTTTCGATACCCTCGTGGGGTCGACGTGGATGTCGGTATTAGGTTATCCTTTTATGCATTACTTTCCTTTTCACTTCTGTGGGCCATTTGAAAAAGAAAAAGAGAAAAACCAAAGAAAAGATTTCGAAAATTGTTTTTAAAATCTAAGTGTCGTGTGGGCACCGTTTTCAAAACCCTGTGGATTTATGCTGATTTCGAAAACTCGTTTTCCAAAACATAAGTGCCGGGTGGGCGCTCTTTTAAATCTGTGGATTTATCCTTTCCAAATTAAGTTGGCCATGCGCTTGAATAATTAGAATGCTGGTTGTATGTTAATAATTGTTGTGATCGAATGGTTATGTATGACTTGGAATATGTACTGAGTGCTACGCCGTGCATATACAGGGGAGACTCTGCCCGTTTACAGAGAGATCCTGTGTATGCGGCGGGTCTGGGCACGCACCGGGGAGGAAGGAATTTCAAAAAAAAAAAAAAAGATTCGCAAAACAAACCCTCTTTACTAATCGTTTCGCCGATTGAAACCCCCGGGGCGTGACAGATTAAGATGGTATCAGAGCGTTCATTCAATCACAACAGTTAAGGCCGACATCCGTGGGAATACCTCACTTATCTACAGGTGAATGAAATGGGTAGAGCATAGGAAGGTAGAACGCGAGTGATCGAGGGGGGGGGGAAGAGTCCGAGTCCTTTTCTCTCGCTAGGTGGTTCGTTGTTTGTAAGTGAAGTCTAGAGCTGACTCTTGTTGTGTGCTACAGATATGGCCCGTACCAGATCATCGGCCGGGGACACGGAGCCAGATACGACGACGTTGACGGCCGCGGAAAACTAGCTCCTGCGGCAACAGATGCGAGAGTGCGGGGACTATTGATTCTTTTCCCGATATGGCTCGGGTGGTAGCATAACCCACCGGCGGTTGTTGGTCTGTCGGCCGCCTGTTCGGTCATGAGTAACTGGATAGCCGTTTGTCTAAACTTGTACCTTCTGGTTTTTCTGTGTTAAGTTGCAGCGGGTAGTCGGTCGATTTCCTTTTGCACCTTGGGCAAGGTACGGGTGGGAGTGAGGATTCTCCCCTAGGATTGTTACCCATTGTTCGGCCTTTCATCGTAGACACTGCGACGGTTGTAGAGATCGTCGTGATGGGTTCACGGGTGGCTCTTTTAGTGGGGTTGTGGTGGTAAAGCTTTGGGTTGGGTTTCTGTTTTCTGCACAAGGGTGTCGGTTCGGTTGTCCTGCAGGTGGGTTGGCGTGTGATCCCTCGAGTGCGTTTAGTGAACCTAGGCAACTTTTGGCAGGGTTCTTCCTGCCGTTTTCGTTGCTTGCCTTCTTTCGACCCTTAGATTCAGATG
>JAQOTM010001505.1:0-35857 GCA_029168755.2 Tillandsia fasciculata
TAAATTCCAAAAGTACATCAAAATTACGAGAAATTCGGGGAAATTACCTGACGAACGAGAGGGATTCGATCGAGAGAGGCGGGGTTGCGTCGTCGATGGATCTCCTACAACGACCAAAATTTTTAACTCGGGAATCTCGGTTTCTTTTGGAAATAGGCGAACCTTTTTAGGAACCCTAAAAATCCGGAGTACGAAGTTATCTACGTAGGCCGAGTGTACCACGTCATCCGTGAACCGCACAAGTTATATGTTAGTAAGTGGTGAAATTGTATGGAAACCCCTAAACTATTAGATTTCTGAAAAATCCCCTTAACCTTTTTTTCATTTATACCTTCTACAGTTCTACTCTTTTGCTTTTTCGAAATTACGTGATTATCTTTTTTTTCTTTTTTAAGTAATTTAATTATCATACTTAATTATATTAATTACTTTATCGAAAATAAAATAAAATTAATTAATAAAAGTTTCTAACTTGAATAATTAGAATAACTCAAATAAAATAGAATCAAATGATATTTGAATTTTTTTAATAATTTTTTTAAAAAAAATGATTAGATATTTTTTGATAATTTCAAATGTTTCAATAAAAATTAGGAGTAATTAATTAATTGCAATAACTAACTAGAAAGATTATTGGGGATTTTTTAAAACTAACCCTCTGAAACTTTGATTTTTGCAAAATGACCTCGGCAAAAAAAAATTTGTAAATCTAACCCTACTTTTGCCACCTCGGCGCCACGCAGGTGTGCCAGCGTGAAGGCGCTGAAGCGGTCAGCGCCTTCACAATATTCCTATGAAGGCGCTGAACCGCTCAGCGCCTTCATGCCTTGTGTTGAAGGCGCTGAAGGGTTCAGCGCCTTCATAGGAATATTGTGAAGGCGCTGACCCCTTCAGCGCCTTCATGATATATGCTGAAGGCGCTAGTTCATTCAGCGCCTTCAGCATACACTATAACCGCGGTCAGGACTTAGTCATTTTTGGTGGAAAAATGGCTAAGTCCTCAGTGTGAGCCAAAATTGGCTTCTCTGTAAAGGCGCTGAGCCACTCAGCGCCTTTAGTGATTTACACTGAAGGCGCTGAGTCGCTCAGCGCCTTTAACTTATTGTTAAAGGCGCTGAGTTATTCAGCGCCTTTAACTTATTGTTAAAGGCGCTTACCGCGTCAGCGCCTTCTTCAGCACTTATCCCCGCGCAGAGCCCCTCCCCCTTCCCGCACAGTGACTCCCTCCCCCCTCCCGTGAGCCCCTCCCCCCTCCGATCCCCTCCCCACTCCCGTGAGCCCCTCCCCGGTCCCGCATTGCCGAGCTCCGATCTCCACTCGCGCCGATCTTGACGCACGAGCTCCCTCTTCACGCACGAGCTCCCTCTTCTTTCGCGAAATCTCGCCGCCCCGATCTCCACTCCCGCCCCCGCCGCCCGATCTCCACTCGTCGTCGCCGTCGCCGTCGTCGTCGCGCCCCCGCCGCCCCGATCTCTCACTGTGAGCTCTTGCACTATCTCTCTTCTCTCTCTCTCTCTTTCTCTCTCTCACGCGCACGATCTCTCACTGTGAGAGAGTGATCTCTCACAGTGAGAGATCACTCTCTCACTGTGAGAGAGTTCTCTCACTGTGAGAGAGTGAGCTCTCACTGTGAGAGAGCTCACTCTCTCACAGCAACAAAAAAAAAAAAAAAAAAAAAAAAAAAAAAAAAAAAAAAACTCTCACTGTGAGAGAGTGAGCTCTCACTGTGAGAGAGCTCACTCTCACACAAAAAAAAAAAAAAAAAAAAAAAAAGAAAAAAAAAAAATCTCTCACTGTGAGAGAGTGAGCTCTCACTGTGAGAGAGCTCACTCTCTCACAGCAAAAAAAAAAAAAAAAAAAAAAAAAAAAAAAAAAAAAAAAAATACTCCACAATTGGTGTCTCACAATTTGCAATTCACTGTGTAGCTAGTCTCTCACAATCAAAAAAAAAAAAACTCCTTGCACAATCAAAAAAAAAAAAAAAAAAAAAAAAAAACAGAGTGATCTCTCTTTCTCTCTCTCACTGTGAGAGAGCTTCAATGTGACAGAGTGATCTCTCACAGTGAGAGCTTCACCGTCACAGCGAGCGATCCCCTCACTGTGAGATCGCTCAAAGTGAGAGGTTTCACTGTCGGTCTCCGACTGTAAAGTTAAAAGTAGTATTTTGAAGTGGTTAAATTTTGTTTTGTAGTTGAAATGGCTAATCCTCGCATGCCCATAAGTGTTCATTGGGATGGACAGTTAGTTATCGATGGGAATGGTCCACGATATATCGGCGGTCAAAAGAAGCTAATCGGGATACCGACTGATTGTACATATAGTAGGTTTGAGACGAGAATGTATCGTTTAGTAAATTGTACAAGCGAACAATTTCGTCTAAAATTTACTATTGGTTGTCCCACGATCGGTGGTGGATTTTTAGCTCACGAAGTACTAGATGATGAATCATTGGAGGGAATGATAGGATTAGGTCTACATCATGGTGTTGTGACGGTATATATTGAGAAAGAGTTACAACCGTCGGCTAATTTTGAACCGCAAGGATATTACACCCAAATGCTCCACAATTATATTGATTTGGGTCCTTCCGCCAATTATATTCCACACGAAGGTGGTGTCGGAATGACAAGGTTAGAACAATCCCTAATAATTTTGTCATTTAGCATAATATTTAATTGGACTTAAAGATTGTATACATTGCAGAGAAAGTGAGTATGACCCGATTGAGAGTGTTGTACCTTGCTCGTTTAGTAGTGTGCCACCAACGACCACATGTGTGGCACCTACGACCACACACACGCAAGCCACGACCTCACGCGGACACACGCAAGCCACGACCTCACGCGGACACCGCAGGCATGCCACGACATCACGCGAACAATGCACGACCTCCCGTATTGAACCAAGCATGTCTCATTTACAACTAGAACCTTCTGATTGGGGGTAAGTACAAATATAAATTAAATGTTAAGTTTTTAAATTAATGGCAATGTTGGAATTTTAGGTTTACCAAATTTGCAGGTTATCTAATTCCTATGAACATTGGAATCCACCTGCTATTAATGAATTTGATACGAATGTTGAGGAAGGAGGTGATAATGTTGACAGGGGTGGTGATAGTGATATTAATCATGAGGATTCACCAATCCATGATGATCAGAATAGTAGTGAGGATGACGAACCGGATGTTCCATTTCCAGATATAGATGAAAATCATGATGGAGGGTTAAATGATCTTGCAAATGCAATTTACACTCAAGTGGACAACCCACAAATCAGCAATGATTACGTAGACAATCCTGACGAGGAACATGAATTTATTGATCATCCGGATCGTTTTATTTCCGATACTAATTGGATTAATCAGTATGTTGTAGATCAAACAGATCTTAATATTCGACAAATAGGAGCTGGTCGACCTACCATCGACGAGAGTTGGGCTGGACGTGTCTTTCAAGATAAGCCAACTTTATTGGATGCACTAGACCGGTGGCATATTCAGCATAATGTACAAATGAAAGTATTGAAATCTACAAAAACGACGTACACAGTCAAATGCGTAGTAGAGGAATGTTCTTGGAGATTACATGCTTCAGTACCCAAAAATGCGACATATTTTAGGGTAAAAACATATGCTGGTCCACACACATGTGTGATTCCAATACTTAATGCGGCGAACCGTAACTGTAATTCCACCCTTATATGTCAATTGATCCTTCCGGTGTTAAAAGTCAGACTTAATTTAAGGCCAAAAGAAATTCGAGATATGGTGCAAGCAGAGTTCCATACTGACATAACATATTGGAAGGCTTGGCAATCAAAGATTAAAGCATTACAAATTATTTACGGGAGCTGGGAGCAATCCTACACCGACTTGCCTCGTTACCTTTCAATGGTAAAGATTTATAATACTGGTACTCAATGGCATCTGGATCATACGTGGCCGCAAGAAGGCATTTTTACCTTTCATCGTGTTTTTTGGTCATTTGGACCTTCGATACATGGATTCGCACATTGTCGGCCGTTGGTTAGTATTGATGCCACACATTTATACGGCAAATACGAAGGTCATGCTTTGATAGCGACGGCTGTAGATGCAAATGATGGATTATATCCTTTGGCATTTGCAATTTGTGAGGGAGAGAATGCCGGCAGTTGGCAATGGTTTTTGCATAACTTGCGTCGCTATGTTACCCGTGATAGACAGATTTGTTTAATATCTGATCGATTTCCTGGATTGAAGGAAATAGTTGCTGATATCTATCGTCCAGCACGAGGGCACGCGCATCGTTGGTGTCTTCGACATATGAAAGCAAACATGAAAAAGCGCTTCAA
Organism: Tillandsia fasciculata; assembly: GCA_029168755.2. Taxonomy (NCBI): domain Eukaryota; kingdom Viridiplantae; phylum Streptophyta; class Magnoliopsida; order Poales; family Bromeliaceae; genus Tillandsia; species Tillandsia fasciculata. Next base: position 4,336 of record JAQOTM010001505.1, read on the forward strand.
GACCGACATATTGTTAAATAAATTCTGGGATATCGGGAAGGCTGCAACACCGACGGAATATAATCAGCTGAAGGAAGAATTAAAGGTGTTGGATAACGATGCATGGGAGTGGGTCCATAATCTAGACAGATATAAAGAGTACTGGGCAAGAGCATTTGATGGAGGCAGACGGTTTGGAATGTTGACTACAAATCTTTCTGAATCCTTAAATGGGGTTCTTAAGGACACCCGTGGTTTGCCTATCACAGCTTTTGTTGCGTCTACTTTTTATAAGCTTAATACCTATTTCTGCAAGCGCCGTGAGGACGGTGAACAATGGAATGACGCTTTTGTCAGTAAAGTAAAGAATCAGATTACTGAAAATTTAGGGCGCGGGTACATTCCGTTGTAAGATTTGGACTCACCGAATTTGAAGTACGTTCTGGAGATTTCGACTACAAAGTGATCGTCGATGGTTCAAATGTCGAATGCTCATGTTGTGAATTACATCTAACAGGAATACCTTGCTCGCATGTCTTAGCAGTTTGTAGTACAACACATATGAGATTACCATACGAGAATTTTACTTCACACTGGTATAGTACAGACTGCTATCGTGCGACGTACGCACCACAATTTCATCCTGTTCCTGATAGACGGCACTGGCCACGACCCCAAGGTCCGCCGATTGTACCGCCCCCTTTACGAAGGAAGAAAGGTCGTCCACGATCTACACGTATTCGTAATGTAATGGACGAGGGGGGTGGCCGACGAGGGAAATGCTCCATTTGTAAGCAGGAAGGCCATTATAGGAGCACTTGCCCACAGAATACACAAATAGCGCAACGAGGACGCCGGCGTATGATTTACACAATTATATTTATCTTGTCTTAATATTTAATTATTTCTATCAATCATGTTACTAATATGTACATTGCTAATTGCAGATGGCAGATCACGAGGACGCGGGGCCAGTTGATGGGTCTGTACTGGTGGACCAGCATCGCCATAGGTCAGCCTTTATCACGACTGAGGTAAGAGATATAATTTTATATTTTTTCAAATATTATAAATAAGCTGACTATATTTTATATGTAAGAGCTAACTATATTTTTTTTTTGCATTACAGGATTATCATCCCGTCCCGTTCTCAGAGCACGGCCGCAAGATGAACCAGTGGGAGCTTGATCATCCAGGGGTACTCGACCTGCTTCGCCAGTCGGGATTCTACGGGTTATCCCGACTGCGACGGTTGGTACTGGATCAAGCTCTACTGAGCGCTCTTGCCGAGAGGTGGAGACCGGAGACCCAGACCTTCCATTTGCGCCACGGTGAGATGACCGTCACACTCCAGGATGTGGCGGTCATCTCGGGTCTCCGTGTGCATGGTGCACCGGTCTCTGGTTCCACCCTCCAGGATTGGCATGCTCTGTGCATGGAGTTATTTGGGGCGGCGCCTGAGGAACTCAAGAAACCTGAGGTATCACTTGATTGGTTATATCGAACTTTTCATGATATACCTCTGGATGCCCCCGCCGGATTAGTCGCAGCTACCGCCCGCGCTTATATGCTATATCAGATCGGCGGTAGTCTGATTCCAAACCCCAGCGGATACAAAGTTCATCTAAAGTGGCTACCACTTTTAGCTGACTTTGCTATTTGCGGCGCTTATGCGTGGGGCGCTGCGACACTGGCGTATCTATATCGGGCACTAGCTGATGCCGCGAGGAACGGGAAGGCCGAATGCTGTTGTTTTGCTACCCTATTGCAGGTATAAAATCTGATTTTTGAATTTCAGATTTATCTTTATATTGGTAATATATATTAGTTTAATTCATTTCACCTGTTGGCGTCAATTTACAGATCTGGTCTTGGGACCATCTTCACATCGGCCGACCTACGCGCATCCTAGATCAGTCCGATATGCTCGATCGACCCCTGGGTTGCCGGTAAGATATTTTTTTCATAAAGTAGATTTTTGTATTTCAATTATAAATGCAACTAATATATGTTTTTTATAATCTAGATGGGGCAACACTGGAGGGCTGCGTTACGGAACCAATGTCAAGACGTGTGACATTGAGTTCTACAGAGACGAGCTGGATCAGCAGCGAGAGGCGCAGGTATGTAGATCTTTTATTACATACTTTAAGTATGTAGATGTTTTATTCAACACTAATCATTTTGTCGATTAACAGGTTATATGGATGCCCTACACAGATCAGGTTATAGAGACATTACCTGATTTCTGTGTGCATGGCTCAGTGGTCTGGCGTGCACGGACAGTCCTGATATGCTTTCATATCGTGGAGATGCACGTGCCAGACCGAGTCATGCGGCAGTTCGGTCTCCTGCAGCATATACCTGTCAATGTGGAGTCCATCCCACGCATCACAGTACGTGGGCGTGCGGAGGAGGACTGGATAGCATTTCATGCTGACCACATTGAGAGGTGGTCCGAGAGGCTTGATCATTTTTGATCAAGCCCCGGCTGCTGGTGATGACCCTGTGCAAGCGGCATCCATATATATGGAGTGGTACTGGAGCATTACACGACGATGGATTTCTCATCCAGTACAGCGTCCTCCGCTGACTTTCCACCCTCGTGGACATATCGAGAGATCACTGGTATTAAAATTTATATATATAAATTTACTATATACAACTTTCCTGAACCGCAAATTTAATTTTAATTTCTAATTTATAATGCAGGCCGGCACTCTACGACATGTTCAAACCATTGTCGACCAGATTTGGCAGCACCCACCGCCGACGGATACTATTGTTCGGACTTTGAGAGAAATGAGCGGCGATATTCAGATGGTACTACAGCATGTACCATCTGAACCTACGGCCAGAGAGGCAGCCCGACCTTCAAATGAGGGAGCGACCTCGAGTCATCAGGTACCATTTAGCATAGAATTCAAATTAAGATTTCAAATTCATATTAACAAACTGTTTACACTCTTTCAGGTGCCACGATCTCCATCTCCTACCATTCAGGCACCGATGGCATTTCCTTCGACGTCAGCATCGCTCCCGCCGCCAGTCTCACGGACATCATTTTCATCGACATATTCACGCCGTCGTCCAAGGTCATCATCGCCACACGAGATCGAGCATATAGCGTCACAGGATGAGGGTGGTATCATCGAGGAGCTCGATCAGTCGGCAGCAGTCGAGCTTCTCGATGATATACCTATCATCGACCTTGCTGTTCCACGTGGGCGAGGGCGAGGGCGAGGGCGTGGACGTGGGCGTGGGCGAGGACGTCGAGGTCGAGGACGTGGTCAAAATTGAGCTTTTGAGCTCAATTTTTGTAAATTTTAATTTTGATGTTACTGAAGCCTCAATTTTATAAATTTTATTCTTTATGCTATGAAATGATTGTTGGTGATCAACTGCTGTTTGTGAATGTACTTTTTACTTCTTCAATTTTATTTGTCAATGTTTGAACTTCTTGTATAAATTTGGGGTTTTTTTAAGGTGATATTAAGTATTGGTTGTGGGTGCAGTTGAAGGCGCTGAACCAGTCAGCGCCTTCAGTGTTTTGCACTAAAGGCGCTGACGCGGTAAGCGCCTTTAACAATAAGTTAAAGGCGCTGAATGGCTCAGCGCCTTTAACAATAAGTTAAAGGCGCTGAGCAACTCAGCGCCTTCGGTGTAAATCACTAAAGGCGCTGAGTGGCTCAGCGCCTTTACAGAGAAGCCAACTTTGGCTCACACTGAGGACTTAGCCATTTTTCCACCAAAAATGACTAAGTCCTGGCCGCGATTATAGTATATGCTGAAGGCGCTGAATGAACTAGCGCCTTCAGCATATATCATGAAGGCGCTGATGCGGTCAGCGCCTTCACAATATGTCACGCCCCGAGTCCGCCAATTTGTACGGTTCGGGCACGCCAACAGACCCGCCAATCGAGTAAAACCTTTTTCTACCCGAAAGGAACGGTAACATCCATAATAACACAACAAGTGTATGCGGAAGCTCAATATCAGAGTACTAAAAATCACTATAAATTTAAATTTTTGCAACAACTAAATTTAATAAACTAATGCGGAAATGAAAGCATACAGGAGTGAACCATAAATTAAACTTATTACACTTTACAATTCTGAACTTGCAAATAAAATTATTACATTTCCTTTACATAATTCCTCACCATACAAGGTTCACTCAAGAAATATATAGAAAGGGATACCTCTGCTAGACCCTCTAGGTCACTATGCTGCTGGGCCCTTGCCCCTGTCGTATGCCTCGCTGTCGTCTGCATCGGATCTGTCTCGACCGCTGCATCCATTCCCGAACCTGTGGGGGGAGTCACCCAAGGGGTGTGAGAACTTACGAGCGAGTTCCCAGTGGGTTCAACCACCGAGAGAAAGTGTCCTACACCACTTGGTCCAATGGAAGCAATAATAATAGTGTGCTAGGAAACTAAAATCCTCAACATCAATATGCAGCTATGCAATAATATATCACTACACTATCTGTGTACAACCATCGACCCAGCACTACTCTGTCTAGCCACACTAGGCTGCTAAGCACCAACTCGGCCACTATGCCGCTGTATACAGGTCAAACTAACCCGGCCACCTTGGCCACTCTATTTTCTTTATTCTTTAGATTCTGGTGCTTTAGTTCAAGTTAACCCTCAGAAATTCTTATCCAACGGGCCCGAGCCCGGTAGTCTTGCTACCATAAGATAAGATTTCTAAGGTTGCCGATAGCACCCGCAAGTGCTACCCCGCCCAACGGGGAACTTGTCCTACGGGTCACTGCCCGGGAGAGGGACACTGCCCTTGGCTCCGACAAGGCTACTTTTTACCCCCGAAGGTACGCTCGTTTTATCTTTATATTTTCTTTCTTTTCTTTTCTTTTTCTTTCTCTTTTATTTTAGTTCTTAGCCTCTTTGCTTTTGAACACTTGCTTTCCCTTCTTATTCGAGCTTATAGCTCCCCTTTTGCCACTGGCAATTTACTTTCTCTTTTCTTCGAGCATTTAGCTCCTTGCTTTCACTTTTAGCCCTTCGAAAGTACCTCGTCCGACGGGTCACTGCCCAGGGAGTCCTGCTCCACTTGACGAGTCTCAAATTCGAAGGCGTCAATTACATTTTCTTTATGCTTTTAGCCACTTTTAGCTTGCTTTTAATCTTTGCCTTTTTGCAATATTTCTCCTCTTATCCTAGGTCTTGCCATAAGGATAACTAGAGAGTCTCCTGGACCCTTAAACATTTCTCTTTTATTTCTTTAACTCAAATTGAAGTTAAAGTTATTATCCATTTGCCCAGACACCCTATGACTTTCTAGGGTTATATTTATTTAATTCTTTAACCTTGGGATCTTATCCCACTTTCCTGATTCCTCACTGAATCCTAGAGTTAACTTAACTCTATTTTCCTGTTCCACTTTTAACTTAGAGTTACACTGACTCTAATTCCATGTTTCACTGTTATCTTAGAATTACATTGGCTCTACTTTTCTGTTTCCCTTTCATATCTCCACACTGGATCCACCTTTTCCATCCTCCTGATTCCTTACTGAATCCTAGAGTCAACTTGACTCTATTTTTCTGTCTGTGAGTTTAAACTCTTCCAGCTCAACTTAGGTTCCCTTTACCTAAGTCCCATGTCATACTGGTCCTAGAGTTCCATGACTCTATGCTGACCTCTAGTTCACCTTAGGTTTCCTTAACCTAAGTTCCATGTCATACTCATCCTAGAGTTCCTGACTCTATGTTGATCACTCTATCCAATGTCCTTAGGTTATCTCCTAAGACAATGCCACTCGTTAATTCCTAGGATAGCTCCTATGTTTGATGTCACTCGTCAAACCCCTAAACTAGGTTTTCTCCTAGTCTTACTACCAACAAGTTCTGTTCCCTTATGTCACATGATTCCTAAGGTTGTACCCTACATGATCACAGTCATCACATAATTATCCATTTCTAAACATGCAATTATTTTTATCCATCATAAAATAATATTTATCCTCTAAGTCCTTTTGCACAAGAAAATAAATTATCTCCTTTTTGGCAACCGATAGTTGCATTTTTATCTGTGTCCATTACACATACAAGTTTATCCCCTATTGTGGATAAATCATAAATGTCGCTTTTCCTCTAAATTTCTCTACACATGCACATATATCATCTGTTACTGGCAACCAACAGTTGCTCTTTTCATCTGTGTTCCTCTAATCATGCAATCTTAATCATAATTACCTAACGCCTCTAACAGGCTACTATCATGCTTCGAATCGAAAAGCAAAGGAGCAAGGGGAGAGGTCACCCAATTTCGGCAGAATCCCCCACCTTGTAGTGTACCCAATTGCTTGTAGACACTTGCAATTGGTCTCCGCGCGAGTCCACTTGTCCCCTCGAGCTCGCACGCAAAACGATGCACTTCCTCCAGACCTGCACGCAAAACGGTGCACGTCAGAAAAAACCCTCACGCAAAACGATGCACGCCACTTCAACCGGCACGCAAAACGATGCGCGACAACACGACCTGCACGCGAAACGGTGCACGTACCTCAAATCTGCACGCAAAACGGTGCACGTCTGACTGTAGGGTTGCACGCAAAACGGTGCACATCTTTTTTCCCAGCCTGCACGAAAAACGATGCAAACTATTAGATTCTACACGCAAAACGGCGCGCATTGGTCCAACCCGCACGCAAAACGGAGCACGTACCCTTTATTGCACGCAAAACGGTGCACACTCTAATGTAGGGTTGCACGCAAAACGGTGCATACTTTTCTGACCCTGCACGTAAAACGAGGCATATTATTAGAGTCTACTCGACAAACGGTGCCGCTAATTCAACCTGCGCGCAAAACGGAACACTTACCTCGTGTCGGCACGCAAAACGAGACGCGTCAAAAATGCCCGCAAAACTCGAGCAGTAAGACGGCGCATAAATTTTGGGTCCCTAGCATGTATGTGGCAAAGGGGTCAAACCCATAGTCCAAAAGGAAGTGTAGAAACTGTGCCGAAAATACCACAAAAATATGATAAACGGCCTACCTCGACGACATCGCGTAGTCTATTTGGCTCTGCGGAGAAATTTTGCGCGCTCCACGAAGCCCACAATGCCTCGCCGCAACTCCCCGACCTTCTCCCTCACTCTCCCTCACTCTCGGTTTGGAGAAGAAAACGAAGAAGGAGAAGAATGGAGCTTGCGGGGGAAGAAGAAGAGAAGAAAAAAGAAAAGGGAGAGGGAGTGGTCCACGGTGCACGGTGCACCGTGGACCGGCCGGTGCACCACACCCACCCGGGTGCACCCGCCCACCGTAAAAAAAAGGGCGGCCGCGTGGCCGCATCACTGCGCGCCACGCGGCCGCGCTTCCTGCGCAGAGGCGCGTGACACGCGCCCGTTACACGGGCGCGATCACGCGCCTGCGCGCGCGCGCCAACAGGGGTCCGCCGCGTGGCGGCCCCCTGTGGCCGCGCAGAAGGTGCGCCTGCGCACCTGACGCGCGCCGCGCGTCAGGTCACGTCAGCCGCGGACCCGCGTGTCTCGATCCGCGTGTCTCGATCCTCGCACCGCGACGCCTCGATTTGCGTGCCGCTTTACCTCGAAAAGCGCGCACGCCTACCGGACTCCAAATTCAACAAATAAATAGTCCATTCTTAGCGATTTCGCGCGCTGAGTCCAGAAACGATGTCCGTTTCTCCAAATTCTCATCCGATAATTTGTCGAATCCCCCGGATAGCCCACTGGTCCGGTTTTTCGCACCGGGTCCAATTCTAAAGCCCAATTTGCCGAATTGCAAACTCTAAAATTCCCCGGAGGCGCCCAGAGAGGAATTATTAAATCCCGCTTCGCCCGGGGCCCAATTTAATATCGACGACACGCGAAATCACTTCTGAACACGTGACGGGTCCTCCAATGACCCACGCGACCCTTTTTAAGCCCGGTTTCCAACGCTTGTGCCCAAGTTGCACAGCAATACCATTTCTTGGGTCTAACACGCGTCCAACCACGGCCAAGGCCACCGAAGTTACCGAACCACTAGCAAGCCCTACGCTGGGAACTCCGGGACCCTTTTTGATCTGACAAAAGTCCCACTGTCCTTGAATTCGCTGGCGGAGCCCGTTCTCTCAATCCGGGTGTCCGATCAACGCGAAACTTTTACTGTGGCCTTAAAACACAATTACGGAGCTCCCGTAATTTTCTCAGAATTTTTCGACACTGTTGGCGGAGCCCGTTTCACTATCGGGTTCCGATCAACGCGAAACTTTTTCTGTGGCCTTAAAACATATTTACGGGGCTCCCGTAATTTTTTCGGAATTTTCCGACACTGTGAATTTTTCACTAAAAATCTGGGCCCCCATTTTCGAATAAAATTTCAGAACTCTCATTTTAATCCCGATTTGGGCCCAACTCGCTTCCAAATATTCTTTACTTCCCCAACTTTCATAACAATAGTATTTCATACCATCTTTATTTACATTTATTTATGTGCCGAAAATCCGGTACTTTACATTCTACCCCCCTTAAAATAAGTTTCGTCCTCGAAACTTGAATCACATCTCGACTCCTACTTGATCGAGAGGGAGGAATCTTGCCCTCACTACTGGGCTCACTGTATATCGTGACCGGCATCAAATTGCCTGCTCGCCGAACCACACGAGCAACTCATCCATGAATCCCTATCTCAACCCAGGGACAAACTCAGACCTGGTGTCTGGCCACTTTCACCAAGTAGGTGAAAGACACAGTTGAGCACTTGCTCTCTCAATTGCCACGAATGACCAAGTCTTTTCTTGCGAAATCTTCACTTTAATTCCGCCATCATTTTTCTCACAAGGAGGTTGCATCTGCAACTAATTACATTTACCGCATTTTCCGGTCGCTCCGCTGCCTAATGTGGAGGGCAAAGGCCAATCCACAAGTCCTCAACTATCTCACACGCTACTAGCGCTCTAAGTCCACGGGTTATCAGCTAACCCGATATCTCAGACTACTAATAGGTCCACAGACCACGGTCCAATAGGGCCTATAGCCCAACCAGTCCAACTCTGTATAATGGCTCTCACTAGCACACAGACCCAATCGTCAAACGGGTAGATCCTCACTTAGGATTACTACACCAACACTCCCACTAGGAGCTACAGTACCTCAATCACCACTAGCTCTACGGCCTGGTCATATCACACTCTCAGTGTACTAACAGCCTCAATGCTCACACGTGGCATTCCACGTCCCCGGGTCATCGCTCGGACTACCGTCCCGACCAAATCTCTATCATGCCCCGCCATCAGGTCTCGGGCCGCTGTCTCTCACAGCCGACTGCGCCTGCCCACTGGGCTACAGGCCCACAGTCCACAAACATGGTCCAGGCACGGATCGTCCCCAAGCGAACCCGCTAATCGTCGCCACGCGACCACTATGCTCACTGAGCAAAATCAACTAACCAGTCGTCAATCCACGACCCAAACTCTCTATCAACTCTGGCCACACTGGGCAAAGGCTAATACGCCACCTAATCAGCTCTCTCTGGCTAAACGATACTTGTGCTCCATGAGCACCCAAACAGTTGGGCGTCCTACGCCCCCACGCTAACTCGCAATAATCCAGTGTTAAGCAACTTGCTTAAACACGCGCATGACTCCTGTACACCTCTCCCAACTGGGTTGAGGCACCACAAATAACTGTCCACCAACTCTGGTGATCAACACGCAAATCCTACGGTGGCAATCCTTGCCATTACACCGATCCATCAGATCGGCGCCACAAAACTCTCGCTCTTTGCGAGGTTTTCGAATCTGAAACCTACTCTAGGCCTCACCAACCCCACAATGCGGCAATTTAGCCACAATTATACGCCACACGGTCACTACCGTCATCAGGGCGAACTCACGCCGCCTGGCCCATAAATCTTTCTTGCCCTAACCCTTAGGACATTAACTTGGTTCTCGCAACATAGCGATCACCAACGCTCTGTGAGTCGGTCTCTCACTGGACCTTTTAACCACACTTTGCCAGCAACTAGCTGACACAAGCTTAAAACACCCTATGCTGAAGGTGTTGGCTGCGCCGACAAAAGTTCGGCGGCCACTGCCATTCTCTTTACTGTCGCCCCTACAGGCGGCGACGCCGTATACTCATACGTTGTTTGTGCAGCCTCAGCTTGCTGCGCTATCAGCCACTGGAGCCTATCTATCTGCTCCGACTGTCACATCTGACGCCACTCTTAGGCGTCGGAATCTGTCTTCCTGTCGGCGGGAAATTTCCGCTGACGGCAAGAAGCTTGACCTGCTGCTGGACCACACCAACAAGTGCGGTCACCTGCTATCGCAGCTCGTGTACCTCGTTTGACCCCGAGCCCTCTCGTGACTCGAGTCAAAACAGGTGCGTTTCCCTATGTGGTGTCATCGCTAATATGCACACCACAACGAAACAACCAGCCCAAACTTAGCCATTTGAGCAACGCGCAATCTATATACCGACAGAAAGGCTCGTCGACCCAATCATGCGAAAGTATAAGAGGGTACTCCTTTTCATCTCCAACATTACGTTGTCGGCCGCCAACGTAATATCCGAAGAATGAAAGCTCGTCGCCCTCGATCAGTCCCAACATCCTTTTTGGGAACAACAATAACCAATCAAATACTTTCGCCCAATAATCCACACACTCTCTCGTGCTAATCCCTAGGGTCTCCCTAAGGTTGCTAACCACCTAGGACTATTCCTAGGCTCTGATACCACTCTAATCTGTCACGCCCCGAGTCCGCCAATTTGTACGGTTCGGGCACGCCAACAGACCCGCCAATCGGGTAAAACCTTTTTCTACCCGAAAGGAACGGTAACATCCATAATAACACAACAAGTGTATGCGGAAGCTCAATATCAGAGTACTAAAAATCACTATAAATTTAAAACTTTCATTCAATAACTAATGCGGAAATGAAAGCATACAGGAGTGAACCATAAATTAAACTTATTACACTTTACAATTCTGAACTTGCAAATAAATTATTACATTTCCTTTACATAATTCCTCACCATACAAGGTTCACTCAAGAAATATATAAAAGGGATACCTCTGCTAGACCCTCTAGGTCACTATGCTGCTGGGCCCTTGCCCCTGTCGTATGCCTCGCTGTCGTCTGCATCTGATCTGTCTCGACCGCTGCATCCATTCCCGAACCTGTGGGGGGTCACCCAAGGGGTGTGAGAACTTACGACGAGTTCCCAGTGGGTTCAACCACCGAGAGAAAGTGTCCTACACCACTTGGTCCAATGGAAGCAATAATAATAGTGTGCTAGGAAACTAAAATCCTCAATATCAATATGCAGCTATGCAATAATATATCACTACACTATCTGTGTACAACCATCGACCCAGCACTACTCTGTCTAGCCACACTAGGCTGCTAAGCACCAACTCGGCCACTATGCCGCTGTATACAGGGTCAAACTAACCCGGCCACCTTGGCCACTCTATTTTTCTTTATTCTTTAGATTCTGGTGCTTTAGTTCAAGTTAACCCTCAGAAATTCTTATCCAACGGGCCCGAGCCCGGTAGTCTTGCTACCATAAGATAAGATTTCTAAGGTTGCCGATAACACCCGCAAGTGTTACCCCGTCCAACGGGGAACTTGTCCTACGGGTCACTGCCCGGGAGAGGGACACTGCCCTTGGCTCCGACAAGGCTACTTTTTACCCCCGAAGGTACGCCCGTTTTATCTTTATATTTTCTTTCTTTTCTTTTCTTTTTCTTTCTCTTTTATTTTAGTTCTTAGCCTCTTTGCTTTTGAACACTTGCTTTCCTTTCTTATTCGAGCTTATAGCTCCCTTTTGCCACTGGCAATTCACTTTCTCTTTTCTTTGAGCATTTAGCTCCTTGCTTTCACTTTTAGCCCTTCGAAAGTACCTCGTCCGACGGGTCACTGCCCAGGGAGTCCTGCTCCACTTGACGAGTCTCAAATTCGAAGGCGCCATTTACATTCTCTTTATGCTTTTAGCCACTTTTAGCTTGCTTTTAATCTTTGCCTTTTTGCAACAATTTTTCTCTTATCCTAGGTCTTGCCATAAGGATAACTAGAGAGTCTCCTGGACTCTTAAACATTTCTCTTTTATTTCTTTAACTCAAATTGAAGTTAAAGTTATTATCCATTTGCCCAGACACCCTATGACTTTCTAGGGTTATATTTATTTAATTCTTTAACCTTGGGATCTTATCCCACTTTCCTGATTCCTCACTGAATCCTAGAGTTAACTTAACTCTATTTTCCTGTTCCACTTTTAACTTAGAGTTACACTGACTCTAATTCCATGTTCCACTGTTATCTTAGAATTACATTGACTCTACTTTTCTGTTTCCCTTTCATATCTCCACACTTGATCCACCTTTTCCATCCTCCTGATTCCTTACTGAATCCTAGAGTCAACTTGACTCTAATTTCCTGTCTGTGAGTTTAAACTCTTCTAGCTCAACTTAGGTTCCCTTTACCTAAGTCCCATGTCATACTGGTCCTAGAGTTCCATGACTCTATGCTGACCTCTAGTTCACCTTAGGTTTCCTTAACCTAAGTTCCATGTCATACTCATCCTAGAGTTCCTTGACTCTATGTTGATCACTCTATCCAATGTCCTTAGGTTATCTCCTAAGACAATGCCACTCGTTAATTCCTAGGATAACTCCTATGTTTGATGTCACTCGTCAAACCCCTAAACTAGGTTTTCTCCTAGTCTTACTACCAACAAGTTCTGTTCCCTTATGTCACATGATTCCTAGGGTTGTACCCTAACATGATCACAGTCATCACATAATTATCCATTTCTACGCATGCAATTATTTTTATCCATCATAAAATAATATTTATCCTCTAAGTCCTTTTGCACATGAAAATGAATTATCTCCTTTTTGGCAACCGACAGTTGCATTTTTATCTGTGTCCATCTACACATACAAGTTTATCCCCTATTGTGGATAAATCATAAATGTCACTTTTCCTCTAAATTTCTCTACACATGCACATATATCATCTGTTATTGGCAACCAACAGTTGCTCTTTTCATCTGTGTTCCTCTAACATGCAATCTTATTCATAATTACCTAACGCCTCTAACAGGCTACTATCATGCTTCGAATCGAAAAGCAAAGGAGCAAGGGGAGAGGTCACCCAATTTCGGCAGAATCCCCCACCTTGTAGTGTACCCAATTGCTTGTAGACACTTGCAATTGGTCTCCGCGCGATTCCACTTGTCCCCTCGAGCTTGCACGCAAAACGATGCACTTCCTCCAGACCTGCACGCAAAACGGTGCACGTCAGAAAAACCCTCACGCAAAACGATGCACGCCACTTCAACCGGCACGCAAAACCATGCGCGACAACACGACCTGCACGCGAAACGGTGCACGTACCTCAAATCTGCACGCAAAACGGTGCACGTCTGACTGTAGGGTTGCACGCAAAACGGTGCACATTTTTTCCCAGCCTGCACGAAAAACGATGCAAACTATTAGATTCTACACGCAAAACGGCGCGCATTGGTCCAACCCGCACGCAAAACGGAGCACGTACCCTTTATTGGCACGCAAAACGGTGCACACTCTAATATAGGGTTGCACGCAAAACGATGCATACTTTTCTGACCCTGCGCGTAAAACGAGGCATATTGTTAGAGTCTACTCGACAAACGGTGTCCGCTAATTCAACCTGCGCGCAAAACGGAACACTTACCTCGTGTCGGCACGCAAAACGAGACGCGTCAAAAATGCCCGCAAAACTCGAGCAGTAAGACGGCGCATAAATTTTGGGTCCCTAGCATGTATGTGGCAAAGGGGTCAAACCCATAGTCCAAAAGGAAGTGTAGAAACTGTGCCGAAAATACCACAAAAATATGATAAACGGCCTACCTCGACGACATCGCGTAGTCTATTTGGCTCTTCGGAGAAATTTTGCGCGCTCCACGAAGCCCACAATGCCTCGCCGCAACTCCCCGACCTTCTCCCTCACTCTCCCTCACTCTCGGTTGGAGAAGAAAACGAAGAAGGAGAAGAATGGAGCTTGCGGGGAAGAAGAAGAGAAGAAAAAAGAGAAAGGGAGAGGGAGTGGTCCACGGTGCACGGTGCACCGTGGACCGGCCGGTGCACCACACCCACCCGGGTGCACCCGGCCCACCGTAAAAAAAAGGGCGGCCGCGTGGCCGCATCACTGCGCGCCACGCGGCCGCGCTTCCTGCGCAGAGGCGCGTGACACGCGCCCGTTACACGGGCGCGATCACGCGCCTGCGCGCGCGCGCCAACAGGGGTCCGCCGCGTGGCGGCCCCCCTGTGGCCGCGCAGAAGGTGCGCCTGCGCACCTGACGCGCGCCGCGCGTCAGGTCACGTCAGCCGCGGACCCGTGTGTCTCGATCCGCGTGTCTCGATCCTCGCACCGCGACGCCTCGATTTGCGTGCCGCTTTACCTCGAAAAGCGCGCACGCCTACCGGACTCCAAATTCAACAAATAAATAGTCCATTCTTAGCGATTTCGCGCGCTGAGTCCAGAAACGATGTCCGTTTCTCCAAATTCTCATCCGATAATTTGTCGAATCCCCCGGATAGCCCACTGGTCCGGTTTTTCGCACCGGGTCCAATTCTAAAGCCCAATTTGCCGAATTGCAAACTCTAAAATTCCCCGGAGGCGCCCAGAGAGGAATTATTAAATCCCGCTTCGCCCGGGGCCCAATTTAATATCGACGACACGCGAAATCACTTCTGAACACGTGACGGGTCCTCCAATGACCCACGCGACCCCTTTTTAAGCCCGGTTTCCAACGCTTGTGCCCAAGTTGCACAGCAATACCATTTCTTGGGTCTAACAGGCGTCCAACCACGGCCAAGGCCACCGAAAGTTACCGAACCACTAGCAAGCCCTACGCTGGGAACTCCGGGACCCTTTTTGATCTGACAAAAGTCCCACTATCCTTGAATTCGCTGGCGGAGCCCGTTCTCTCAATCCGGGTGTCCGATCAACGCGAAACTTTTACTGTGGCCTTAAAACACAATTACACAGCTCCCGTAATTTTCTCAGAATTTTTCGACACTGTTGGCGGAGCCCGTTTTCACTATCGGGTATCCGATAAACGCGAAACTTTTTCTGTGGTCTTAAAACATATTTACGGGGCTCCCGTAATTTTTTTCGGAATTTTCCGACACTGTGAATTTTTCACTAAAAATCTGGGCCCCCATTTTCGAATAAAATTTCAGAACTCTCATTTTAATCCCGATTTGGGCCCAACTCGCTTCCAAATATTCTTTACTTCCCCAACTTTCATAACAATAGTATTTCATTCCGTCTTTATTTACATTTATTTATATGTCGAAAATCCGGTACTTTACACAATAATCCTATGAAGGCGCTGAACCATTCAGCGCCTTCAACACAAGGCATGAAGGCGCTGAGCGGTTCAGCGTCTTCATAGGATTATTGTGAAGGCGCTGACCGCGTCAACGCCTTCACGCTGGCAGGCCTGCGTGGCGCCGAGGTGGCAAAAGTAGGGTTAGTTTTGCAAATTTTTTTTTGCCAGGGTCATTTTGCAAAATACAAAGTTTTCCAGGGTTATTTTTAAAAAATCCCCAAAGATTATTTTACTTTTTCTAGTTTGAATAATGATATATAATTAAGTGAATATTTACTGCCAAATTAAATTAAAATCTCTCAATTTCAACTAATTAAAATTTAGATACCTAATTAAGTAATAGTTTACAATAATTTATTTAGTAAAATAGGTTTGACATTTGAATCCTTTTTTTCTAAATATTATTACTTTGAAAAGAGATTTCATGCTCCTAAATGAGTCGAGCTTGGAAAAAAATAAAAAAAATAAAATAAAATAAAATAAAATAAAATTATTAGGACCCGAAAATCTTCAAAACGGAATTTTAAACTACTTTACTTTATTCTTTAAAAAATTTTATTTTTTTATTAATAAGTTTATTTGAATGGCCGACGTATTATTAACGTTTAGAAATATTTTTGAGAAAAAAAAAAAAGTTCAGACGATTTTTTTTTTTTTTTTATTTCCGCGTACGACTTCTCACTGGCCTTCTTTCGCATTTCACATCTTTTTAAAAATTAAAAATTAAAAATTTTAAAATTTAAAATTTGAAATTTCAAACTAAAAAATTTAAAATTTCAAACTAAAAAATTTAAAAATAAAATCTAAATTTAAATTTTAAAATTTAAAATTTAAAATTTTAAAATTTAAAATGCTAAACTGTAAAATTAAATTTTATTATATTAAAATTAAAAATCCTAATTTAAATCCTAATTTTAAAATTTTAAAATTAAAAATTAAAAATTAAAAATTTATATTTTTAAATTTAATTTTTTGTATTGAAAGATTAAATATAAAATAGATTTTTTTTTTCTTTTAAGTTCACAATCCAAATAGTAAAAATAGAATAATATTTTTACAGTGTATTGAATTTTTTAAAATATCAAATACGTTTTAAATTAAACTCTATTTTATTTTTTAATAATTGGTAGACGAGTCCTAAATTTATTTCAAATTGAGTTTGAGTATTACTGGGCATGCTCAAATAAGACACAAAATATTTGAATATATATATTAAAAATATTTATAAATATATATATATAATAATATATATTATGTATTTTAATTATATGTATATGGAGTTTAGGTTATTGGACACAAAATCAAATCAAAAAAATTCTGTTCTAATTACTCTCTCTCTCCCACTCTTAAATTCCTAATCTCTCTCTCTCATAAAAATAGCCTTCCTCACAAGGTTACATATATGGACTCATAAATTATTTTTTTTAATATTATAATATTATATTTTATGTATTTATTTTGTATTTTGAGCTATTAGACATATTTTTATATCAAATTATAAAATAATATTTTATAAAAATTAAATTATAGATTGCGTGACGTTAATAATTTCAAGCATCATGTCTAGAGCTCGAGCTTGCTCGACTCGAATTAATTTCAAGTCGAGTTTGAGCTAGGGGTGTCAACGAGCCGAATAAGAGCGAGCTGGGGTCGACTCGTGTTCGGCTCGTTTAATAAACGAGCCGAACACGAGCTGGCTCGTTTAATAAACGAGCCGAACACGAGCTGGCTCGTTTAAATACCGAGCTGAAAAATTCGGCTCGTGTTCGGCTCGTTTATTAACGAGCCGAACACGAGCTGGCTCACGAACAACAAGTTTGATTTTCATTCCTACTATTAGGTTTTAACTCAGCTCGTGATCGGCTCATTTATTAACGAGCCGAACACGAGCTGGCTCGCGAACAACAAGTTTGATTTTCATTCGTACTATTAGGTATAAAGTTAAAAAAAATTAAAAAATTAAAATTTTAATCTAATAATTAAAATTTACAAAAAATTGATGGCTTAATATATATATATATATATATATATATATATATATATATATATATATATATATATATATATATATATATATATATATTCGAGCTGTTATCGAGCCGAACACGAACGAGCTAATCCCAGCTCGTGTTCGGCTCGTTTATTAAACGAGCTGAAAAATTCGGCTCGTGTTCGGCTCGTTTACTAAACGAGCGATTCAATCTCGAGCTCATTTCGAGCCGAACACGAGCTGGCTCGCGAACAGCGAGCTGGATTGCCACATCTAGTTTGAGCCTAATTAGACGCACAATTAATTTAAAGTCAAATTTAAGCTGAGATGAGCTTGCTCGTGTTCGCCTTTAATCTACATATATTATTATTATTATACTTTTTTACTGTACGTAATGTAATTTTTCTTAATTCTAAACAAAGCCTAAACGGTTCGTATCGGGTGCTCATGGGCTATAATTTACATTTAGGCCCTCTAATATTATCTTTTCTTTACCAAAAATGGGCTTGGTGCACAATCAACACTTTAGCTTTCATTTTTGGGCCATTACAAACCTTGAATTATGAGCTCGAAACTTTTTAATAAGCCCAAAATATAGGCTTAATTAAATAGGATAAAATTAAATAACGTTAGAAGGGCTGGCTGGATTCGAATTAAGAATCTGATACTATATGAAATTATATAAAATAATCGGTGTATTCTGAAAACTTAAATCGTCAGAAAATAATATTTATGTATTTTATATTCAACAAATAAAACATTTTAAATAACATTTTAACAAATAACAATAAACTTAAGACCTACTCTCTATTTGGCTAAGTTTCTACTTATGCTTTTAGCTGTAGTTATTTCTAGCAAATATTTAACAAAATCTATATATATATATATATATATATATATATATATATATATATATATATATATATATATATATAACAGAAGAAGTGGATTTTTTTTTTTTTTTTTTTAATTTGCTGAAAGTAATTATCAGAGAATAATTGGCAGACAACGCTTATTTTATTAAAAAAAAAAAAAAAAAGTTTTTGAATCTGTTGAAGGATTGCTTTAAAATTAAAATTGAAAGATTGAATAGTAAAATTAAAATTTTAAAATATTAGATAGTCGACTCAAAATAATTCATAGATGAGATAAATTTTGTATATTTTTACCAAATATAAAATAAGCTATTAAAGTGATTGATTCTTTTTAAATTTATGCCCTTGTTCAAAACATTCCAAGCTCCTAGCTAGGTTTATTAATTCAAGCTCATCTTATAGACCTATCAAATCATCCCGCAAAAATGTTTAGACTAAACTAAGCTTTTGCTTGAGATTGCAGAAAGATTGTGTTATGATGAAAAAAATATTATATTTATTTTTGTACGTAATAGTATAATGGGCTATGCTACATGTACACACCATTTGGGGTGTACATCCTATATCTTAGCCCATCGTAGGCTGGGCATTTATCCACTCGTCACTTCGAAGTGACGAGTGAAATTTACCCCATCTATCCTGATGTACACCTCAAATGAGATATACAAAAAGTATTAACCTAATATAATAAGTGGTTATGATATATTTTCTACGATAGAAAATCATCTCGATGATAGAATAGCATAAATTTTTAGGCTGAACTAACGTTCAGTTTGAAATTGCGAGTATATTACGTAATGTGCGGTGAGAAAGTACGATAAAAAAATATCGTGTTTGTTTTTGTAAGTAATATCGCGCTAAGTCAGTTATAATATATTTTCTACGGTCCCAAACTAGATATATCAAAGGGATTATGCAAATTACTACTTATTCATTCAAATTATATGTCCAATAACAATTCAAAACAATTGGATAATTCCAAAGATGCATCTGAGTTGTCCACATACCCTACAACAATTACTATCAGCTAAAGGTCAATTTAAAGAAGGAGTATCTTGTGGACACCTCCATGTCCATGACCAACAACTTTGCTTAGAAATTTTCTTCATGGATCTATGACCATTCAATTTATTTATTTATTTATTTATTTATTTATAACAATTATACTATGGAAAAAACTAAGTGTACACTCCAAAAAAAATATACATCTTACACCCCACCCATCCAAGGATGGAGTGAATTTTACCCATCACTTGAAGTGATGGGTGGAGAAGCCTCCACCCTTGGATGGGTGGGGGTGTAAGATGTACACCCATTTATGGGTGTACAGGTAGCATTCCTCGGTTCGAGAACTAATTAAATTTTGGGATATTTTTTATTGTTCTAAAAAACATGAAATACTTCGGTATAATTTAGAACAAGCTATAAATTTATGTTTAGATGTCTTCAGAAATATTCTTCAAGATATTTTTAGCAGTGTTTGGATAAAAAGTAGCTAGAACAATGTATATATTTTAAAAAATAAAATAATTCATTTATAAATTTATATATAATAATTTATTTTATGTAATAATTTATTTTATATAATTTTTTTATAATATATGCAATGAATAAAATATAATATTAGCAATATCCTTATAAATAAATTTAATTAACAATACTATACATTTCAATACAAATTTAAAAGAAATATATAATATGTGAAATAATAATAATAATAATAATATATATATATATATATATATATATATATATATATATATATATATATATACACACACTTAATAAAAAAGTAAAAATATTAAATATTAATATATAAATTATAAAATAATAAAATAAATAATATATCAAATTAATTAATTTATATTATATAATAACATTTTAAGTATAAATATATTATTATTATCAAAAAAATAATATTTATATTAATAAATTTATTTATATATTGATTTATCTAATAAAATAAAATGAAAAATAAAGTTGCTCTTAGTTGTCATATAAACAACTTTAACATATTGTTCTAGAACAAACCGTGTTGATTGAAACAATTTGTTCCATCTAATTTTTTATTTTTTTGGGTATAAATTAGGAGATATTCCTCCTTATTCTGGAATATTCCCCGAATCAAACGTAGTCTTAAAAATATTAGATCTAAGATTCGATTCCTAGCATATTATGCAATAGTAGTAATATCAAAACACAAATAGATAAGCTCCATAAAATATAAGGGGTATAGTGCTCATAAAATAGCTAGATATAAGAATGAGAGACACATATTCTATTATAGAAAATATATGTGATTTATTGAGTCCCATTACTATACTCTTATGAAAGTTTTAGAAATTAAATTTTATAATTTTTCGATATTATTTATCTTATGATCAATAAATTTCAAATTTGATAATTTTTAACGATCGATATATGATATTTACTAGTTTAATGGTGTAAAGATCAATATTTTTGATATTTTTTGCTAGCGAATATTTTTCATCTTAAATTGAAAAATCTGATTCTCTATTTATAGAAAGTCATTTGATTTTTATCGTTTATTTTATATTCACTTGATAAATTTTATTATAATTTTAAAAAATTACGAAATTTATTTTTTTTTTTAAAAATTTTAAATACTCTAAATTATATTTAACAATATGAATCGCAAATTTGAAAGCTTTATTACGAAAACAATTTATGACTATAAAGATATTTATACTCATCAAAATATAGTACCTCTACTCATGATTTATTATTATATGCTTATAAGTTGGTTAACATGCCTACAATATTCATGCTTTCATGCAAAAGCCAATTTTTGTGGTTGCAACTCAAATTTGGGCTTAAACAATTGAAATACATATATGTGGAGGCACTATATATATATATATAATATATATATATAATATATATATATATATATATAATAAACTAGAACCCTATATTTATAAAAGCATCAAGTTATTTGTATTTGTAAATTTTTTTATCCTTGGATGTAGGAATGTGCGGTTAGGATTATGGTGGACCCCTTGGGGTTACTGGGTGGTTGATGGAATAGTATGATCTAATATGATCTAAGGAGAATAATTAATCAAAAGGTTAGATCTAACGATAGAAAACTTACAAGCACCAATTATTTAGTACTTGTATAAGCACAGTAGCCAGACTATATATATATATATATATATATATATATATAGAGAGAGAGAGAGAGAGAGAGAGAGAGAGAGAGAAAAGTCATTAGTACTATTAAGTTTTTAATCCTTGGATTAGAAGATATGTGGTTGAGATGATAGTGTGCCCCTTGAGTTTAATAGGTGGTTGGAAAAATAGTAAAATCTAACCGATGAAAATAATCAAAGGGTTTGATCTAAGGGTAGAAAACTTAAAGCACCAATTTTGGTACTATTAATTATATAGTAGCCGAACTCTCTCTCTCTTTCTCTCTCTCTCTCTCTCTCTATATATATATATATATAGTTTGAGTAATTCAAGATAGGCACTCAAATTTAGAAAAAATTATATCATGTTATATAAATTGCATTGATTTAATTAAAATATAATTTTTCTCATCTAAATAAAAAAAAAAAAAAAAAAAAAAAAATAGAGAAAGTTATACAACCCTTGAAACCAAACGTAAATTGACAAAAGCCTAAAAGCCATGTTGAGAGAAAAGAAGTATAAAGAAGGAAAGAGAAATACAAGAAGAACATGATTTTTTTGATAAATATAAATTTATTAATAAATTTTAAAAATTAATTATATTAACTGAATGATATATATATATATATATATATATATATATATATATATATATATATATATATATATATATATATATATTAGGCTGGAATACTATC
This sequence comes from Tillandsia fasciculata, assembly GCA_029168755.2. Classification (NCBI taxonomy): domain Eukaryota; kingdom Viridiplantae; phylum Streptophyta; class Magnoliopsida; order Poales; family Bromeliaceae; genus Tillandsia; species Tillandsia fasciculata. The sequence goes on from JAQOTM010001505.1 coordinate 26,388, forward strand.
GATAGTACCAAGTCATTGGTGCTATCAAGTTTTTAACCGTTGGATTAAAGGATGTGTAGTTAAAATGATAGTGGTCTTCTAGGGTTTACTAGGTGATTGGTTGAATAGTAAAAATCTTAGGAGACCATTATAATCCCAACCACATATCTTTTCATCCAACGACTGAAAACGTGATAGTACCAATTATTTGGTGCTATCGATAGTATTGTAGCCGGAATATATATATATATATATATATATATATATATATATATATATATATATATATATATATATATATATATATAGAGTCCGACTGGATTACTATCGATAGCATCAAGCAATTGATACTATCAAGTTTTTAGTTCTTAAATGAAAGAATGTACAATTGAGATTATAGTAATTTTCTAGAATTTTTACTATCTAACCAACCACTCATTAAACCCTAGAGGACCACTATCATCTTAATCACACATTTCTTAATCGAAAGGCTAAAAAATTGATAGCACCAATAATTTGATGCTATCGATAGTATTCCAGTCTAGTTCTATGTATACACACACACGGTTGATACCTAAATCCTACTATAATTAAAGATAATAAATTTTAGCATATCTTTAAACCTAAATGGATCAGAAATAACTAAATAATCCGACTCAAAATAAAAAAAAATACAAAACTTTTTGAAAATGATCAAAAAATGTAAAAAATGGAGGTCTAAACAGTTGAATTTAGATCCCAAATTAACTCGCCAGAACTGTTTTACCCGTCAACGTGTAAATCTTGAAAAATATTTTTTGAATTAAGAATACATACTGAAAATAAACATTCGAACGAAAAGTTATAAAGAATTTTCATGCTACTTGTAAAATTTATCGAACTCAGCAAAATTTTCGACTCAACTTAATTAAGGTATGTGTTTTAAAATCTTTAACGCTAAATTGACCGCATTACAAATCTAGAAGTTCCTAACAATCATTTGGATAAGTACCTTTGAAAAGATTAGATTGATTCATAACCTTTTGCTTTGAGCTCTAAACCACAAGATATTTTATTGGGTTGTATCAACATGTTGTGTCACAATATATGTGATGGTAGTGTTTGCTTTCATTTTTCTTAAATCAGTGATGCATCCTTTTCTATTGACATTTCAATTAAAATCGATGCTCACGCAACTGATTTTGATAGAGACAGAGCAAAATTATATTATATTAATTATTTTGTTTTAGGAGTCAAGAATAATATATTCAGTTTGATCAGAATAATTATTTTTACTATTTTTTTTTTAATCTAAATAAGTATGAAGACAATTTGCATGAATAACTCATGCATTATCATTCATCCAAATAGTGCAATTAATGGACATGCATGTAGCTTAACCCTTTTGGATTACCTAAAAGAAAAAAATCTTGATATTCGCTGGCATATCTGTCCGTTTGGTAACAGAATAAGACAAAATTAGCTATTTCAGGAATAAGTATAAAGTACGGAACTAGTGTAAAAAAGCGTTTGGAATAGTTTCAGGAATAAGAAATTTTGTGTTTGGTATGAAAATAAGAAATAAGAGGAATAAAGAATTTTAATTAAGATAAATTATCTTTTTGCCCTCAAATTTTATTATGTAATAATGAGATGAGAGATGGTAACTCGGTAGACGTAAAAGGATATTTAAGAAAAAAGTAAGAGGATGGTTTGGAAGAGTGAGAACAGTAATTTCTACTTATTCTAGTTGTACCAGAATAAGCTATACCGATTGATTCCTGATGTGTTTGGAAAAATAAGAGGAATATCCCTCCTATTCCCGATTTTATACCGAATAAGAGAGATTTTATGTCACTGTTTGATGGTGCCAACCAAATTGAGGGTATTTTTTTTTTTTTTTTTTCACATAAGAGACAAATCATTTCACAAATGTCCCCATATTTATTTGGAGCTTTTCTAAATGGACCATGCTAAGGACACTAAATGCATGTGCTTGGACCAAGTTGGTGCTTGTACTTAATTAAATTGAGTTTTTTTTTTCTTTTATTTTTGATAAAATAATAATAATTAGGTTTAGATCTTGTCACCATGCATTATTATGTGGGCACTTTAATTATCACCAATCCTACACCCCACCGGTCCCATCCTGGAGTAGGTATTATTTCAACATCGAATGACGAGTAAAATTTATCCTATTCCCATCTTACCCCTAATGAGCTATGTTATATGTACATCCCATTTGGGGTGTACATCCTACACCTAACCCATCCTAAGATGAGTATTCATTCACTCGTTACTTAAAGTGACGAGTGAAATTTATCCCATCCTAAGATGGATGGAATGTAAGTACATCTCATTTGAAGTGTACATCCTACACCTAGCCCATCCTAAGTTGAGCATTCATCCTCTCGTCACTTCAAAGTGACGAGTAAAATTCACGCCACTCTAAAATGAGTGGGATGTAAAATGTACACCTCAATGAGGTTACACTTAGCTTTTTCCTTTTCGTGATGCCAGTTTAAGTTTTTGTGTTGGTTTGAATCTTTAACATGTATAGTGTTAGAGCTTAATTGGTTTGTATTTTTTTGATTTTTGCTTTTATATATATATATATATATATATATATATATATATATATATATACTTCTGTTGATTTAACTCATTTTATTGTGGTTTCGTTCGATCTTTTCAATATGATTCTCGATCACGTCGTTCCAACTAGTTTTTCTATTCTCATTCCACGTGCTTGTCGGATTTGGCATATATCGAAAAAATGTATGAAAAAAATTAAATTCAAATTGGTGAGAAATAGCGATCTTAATAATAAGACGTATATATATAGTAAAAAATTTTAACTTTGGATGTTAAAATTATGCATTGGGAAAATTTGAAATTTTAACTTTGGCATGTAATAAGCTTAATGGGCAATTAGAGTGGATTTATTTATTATTATTATTATTATTTGTAGTTTTTAATATGTACAAGATTTAATAATAATGATAGTGACAACAAAACAACTCGATCTTTAAAAGGACGATATTTAATGCATCTGTAGTACTAGCTTTTAGCTTTTAATAAGGGGAAAATGATACATAAAAATGTGATGCCATGTGCATCTAAAAATATTTTTTACAATTTTAATTGCATCATTTTTTTTTTCTTTTATTTTTTTTTTTGACAATCATGTCCCCAAACTCTTTATTTCATTGCAATTTAGATTTCAAATATTATAAAGACTATTCAAATTGATTGATTGCGCCATGTTAGGGCAACATCAGCACCAATCAGCATCTACGTGATTTTTTAGATTACGTTTGGTTCATATATAAATTAGAACTCACTACAACAAAATTAAATTATAAGGACATTTTGTTGACACTTTTGTGCAAGTGTTCTGTATATATTCCATCTATATCTAAAATTAGATTATATGACATATTTTTAGGACACATTATAATAATGTGTCGTTATACATCTTAGCGACTGCACATATAGCGACACTAATAATAAGTGTCGGTATTTTTGTTAGCGATATTTTTTTCAAATTTTAGAAACACTTAAAAATGTCGCTATAGCATAATTTTGTTGTAGTGACTGCTTATTTCAAAAATAGATATAAGTTTAAGAACAAGTAGTAACAATATTAATTTTGGATTTGGATGAAAATTAGACAGAATAAAAAAAATAATGTTTGGATAGTTAGATTGATATAATGAGAATAAAAATAATTATAATTTTAAAATAATAATATTTTATCTAATTAATTAATATAAAGATATTAATTAAATAATAATTTAACTTATTTAATTAACTATTGTCAGGTAATTCTAAATATTAATTAATAAAAAAATTAATAATAATGAGTATGGTTAATAAATAATTTAATTAACTATAGATAATTTAATAAATTAATAAATTAATTAGTTAATTATCTAGTAGTTACATAATTAGTTAATAAAATAATTAGATTAGTAAAAATATTAAATTAATTAAAGAGTTAATATAATAATTAAAATTATATTTATTTTAATTAATCTTATTCTCTTTATTTAAAAAAAAAATTTATTAAAATTACAGTTCCAACCTTGATGCTTATTCTAGAAAAACGTAAACTAGTGTTCTCATCCAAACCAGACTCGTTTGGAGAACAAGATTGAAACAATACTTTATTCCAGATCTTATTCCAGAACCAAATATTGAAAAAGAAAAAAAAAAAAAAAAAAAAAAAAAAAAAAGGTGAAAGGGTTGAGGACCAATTGTGTAAATAAAACTTTAATTTTAGTTTTGAACTAAAAATCTAAAAATAAAATTTTTAATTTGAATTTAAAGCTACTTTATTTTAAAATCTAAAATTACAGTAAAATTTTTAAAAAAAATTGAAAATTATCTTTTACACGAAAATTTGTTTTTTAAAAAAACGACTACCACGGAGGTAAAAAATTATTTTACTATCTAAACCATGAAACCAAACCCTAATTTTATTAACATAAATTCACAATTTTATTAAACCAAAATAATTATCCAATTTAGCTTGAAGTACCACAAAGTCTAAATTATTTAAAAAGGGGTTGAAAAAGAATAATAAACTATAACGGGGTTTGCAAATCCTAAGTTGTATATAATATAGATTTCGTAAATTGCTCTAAAGTCTCTTTAAACTCTGAATTTCTTTCTCAGTCCTCAGTAGCATGCGTAAATTGTACAGTAACACCTCTCCCTGCTGATTCACACGAAACAGTGCATAAAATATCGAATTTTTTTACAAAAATACCCTTGATCAAATTTTCTCTCCCAAACTTCAACTATGTGCCATTTTGCAAAACTTGAACCCATGTTCTCTTATGAGTCTACTGCAATATGAGTCCATTTGCTTGCAAAAATTTTAAAATTTTTCACATAAAATAATAGTATTTTAGCAAAATACTCATTTTTCTCAATTTTGCAAAAATTATATTTTAGTCCTTCGAACTTTTAGTTTCTTACTAAGAACTGATCACTAGTACGCTTATTTTGCACAGAAGCACCTTCCATAAATTTTCTTGCAATTAATTTGCACATCAAATGTCTCCCATTTTGCAGAAAATTCAAAATATCTCGGTTATCCTCTTATCATATTTTGCATAAAAATCGCTTTCTTATCGCGTGCAGAATCACAAAATGGACATTTCCACGATTTCCGCCATTACTGGACCTTGAGGTGGTGATTTTGTTTCACCAAATTAAACTTGCATAACTTCACAGAAGTGGCCAATCTTTTCGAATTTTATTTATTCAAAAACTCAGTTTCTACAACAGTACCTCACAAGAGGTATCATTATCAATTAAGAAATTTACCTACAATTAACTCTCAAGAGTTTCAAGTCTCCCAATCACCTTAAGTAGATACATCTTAATTTGTAAAGAGTATAATATATATATAGATCGAACACAAAAGATATGGGCACTTTTGTCGGATCTTTAGCGTTAACTATTAATCTCAAAAGTTTGAGCTGTTAGAAATATATAATCAATTACTTCACTTAAAACGTATAAATATACAATGCCAATAGGTATCGATCGGACTCAATCTATCTGAACGTTAGGTTTACTGTTTGGTCTCTTGCCGTTAGGTCTATTGTGAACCGCAGCCCCACTCAACTTATTGAGCTCACTTAACTCAACTTAATTTAATTTAATTTAACATGCATGGTGCTAGAGCTTGGTTGGTACTGATACTCTGATTTTTACAAAAATAAATAAATAAATAAATAATAAAAAATATTTAGTTTAATTCTTTTAATGTGATTCTCAATTGTCACCTCATCCTTACTAGATCTTTTATTCTCATTTTGTCTTTATATTTGCAAATGTCAAAAAAATGTGACAAGAAAAATTAAACCCATACCGATAAAAAGTAGCGATATTAATAAGTGTATATAATAAAACTTTTTAACTATCGAGCCATTTAATAATTTTAAAATTATGCACAGGAGAAATTTGAAATTTTAACTTTGACTTATAATAAGTTTAATGGGAAATTAGAGTAAATTTTTTTTTTTCTTGCCCTAGATTTAATAATGATGATAATGATAATAAAATACAACTCTATTTTTAAAAAGATGATATTTAATGCAACTGTACTTGCACTAAAGTAGAGGCTTTGCTAGGTGTACACCCCATGGGGGGTGTACATCCTACACCCCACCCCATCTTGGGGTGGAGCTTCTTTCACTGATCATTTCGATGTGATCAGTAAAATTCACCTCACCCCAGAATAGAATGGGGTGTACACTTATATATACCCCAAAAAATGTGATGCCAAGTGTATTTCAAAATATATTTACAATTTTAATTGCATCATTGATTTTTCATATTATATTTTATCAAAAAATAAATAGTAAGTTGTTTAGATATATTTCAACTTAATTTTTTTTTAAAAAATAAATATAAAAAATTAAATTCTATAAAAATATATCTATTATTGGATATATTTATATAAAATTAACTCTTAAATTAAAGCTACATAGCTACAATTAATGTACATTCTCTCCTCCAATTACTTTACCCTAGCTATTTAATTTCTCCATTCTTATAGTAATTCAAGATCTTTTTGTTTAAAAAAAGAGAAATTATAATCTAGAAGTATCATAATGATAGCTAGGTTTTGGTGAGGTGTACATTCAATGTTGTCCAACCTAAGGAAAAGTAAAACCTCAATTTGGTGTGGCTCATACTTCAGCATCTACCAAGGGCAAAAATTGAAACAATGTGGACATATTTTGACATATTTTAAAGTGTCCATGCCTTCATCAGCATAGACCTTGGGACACCAAGAACAGTCAAAAGATATAAACTATGGCCTCATATCATCCATCTATTTCTACATCTAGAAAACATAAGATATCCATGAGGATGCATATTAAAGTTAAAATTTTCAGCTTTCTTATTTATCCCTCTTAGAAAGTTACTGAACTATTAGTAGCTGCCGTTATCTCTGTGAAATTACTATTTTGTCATTTCAAATATACTTTTCTACTGTGACCTTTTTTCTTATTTGCTCTTAAGTTAATGGCAATAGAAGTATTTTAATTTTTTACCTTTATGCCGTCATTTTGCCCTCAAGTTAAGGATAAAATAGATATTTTAAATTGTAAATTCGAGATAACTTAACGGGTACTAACGGTAGAGATAATTTTGAATAACAGAGGAATATACGAAGGACATATTTGAAATAAAAAAAAAAGATAAATAAGATATTTATAAAGTATTGAAGGGTATATAATATATTATCCCAAATTATATATTTATACACGCAAATAGATTTCTCATGTTTAGGCCCTCATATTCTCGTCTCGTCAATCCCAACTTCCGCCAGGTGGGATCGTCAATCTAATCACACACAAATACTTTATAAATATCTTATCCCAAATTATATATTTATACACGCAAATAGATTTCTCATGTTTAGACCCTCACATTCTCGTCTCGTCAATCCCAACTTCCGTCTGGTGGGATCGTCAATCTAATCACACACGACTTCTCATCTTGTTTAGGCTCATTAGACCCTTACGTTCTCGTCTCGTCCATCCCAGCTTCCGCCAATCTAATCACACACAGCTTTTCCTTCTGTTTAGGCTCATTAGGCCCTCACGTTCTCGTCTCGTCAATCCCAGCTTCCGACCTGGTGGAATCGTTCCGCTTTCGGCCTGGTGGAATCGTCAATCTAATCACACACAGCTTCTTTTCCTGTTTAGTTTTTATATATCAAATTCCGCCTGGTGGAATCACAGCTTCTTTTCCTGTTTATTTTTTATATATCAAATTATAATAATCATACGCACAACTTTCGGCTGGTAAACCGGTTCTGATATTATATTACATACGCACAACTTTCGGCTGGTAAACCGGTTCTGATATTATATTACAATAATCATACACATAACATCCGACTGGTAAATCGATTCTGATATTATTATTATAACTGGGAATGTCGCGCGCAATGGAATGTCACAATGTGTGTGGTATTTGGCATTCTACTCGGACCAAGTTACGATTAAGATGTGGTTGTTATATTGATTATCCTTTTCTTTCTTGTAAATACCTGACCCACTAGTAATAGTAACTCGTTGGGTCCAAACACCGACCCAAAATGTTTAAGTTTAATTATTATTATTAATGTTGATATCTCTTATATATGGAATCACAATCTTATTCTTATCCGATATAGAACTATTTGAATGGCACATTTCTGAAAACTTTTTAAGTTGGAATTATAATCTCCACACTACTCCCCTTACTAATATAAAATTTAACCAAACACAAAAAATCTAAAATTGAACCTCCCAATAAAAATACTATTTTTATTATTTCTAAAATTGAAAAAAATTAAATCAAACAATTAACCACTTGGATTTATAGAGGTTTTCAATTCAATGCATCTTGACTAGTCAAAGAGAGATCCTATGTAGGGCCACTCCATCAACCTTATCTTATCAATGGAGCCCATTTTGGATTACACCTCATCCATACACAATGATGATGTTATCCCACAACAAATCTTATCTTGTTTCTATATTTTTATTATTTAATAACTTAAAATTTGCTGTAATAAAAGATAATCATATTTTTATAAGAAAATATTGTTTGTTATAAAATAATCTTTGGTGGCTATTTATTTATTTACTAGTTTAAATAAATTTAATTTTTTATTTCGTAACAATAAGTTTAAAAAATTAATAAATTGAGTGCGGTTCCGCTCTACAATATATATTATTTTTATTAATATATATTTTTAAAATAATTAATTAGCATTTTCAATTCACAGACTTTTTAACTTCTCTTCTTTGATTACTATATCTTGAAAAATTAAATTTCTTGATTTAAATAATTTTAGACAAAAAAATTAGGAGTTTAAATCCAATTAATTGTGATTATAAATACTAAATTTAATGGCTTTAATTATTTTCTAGAGAATAAAGTTATAATAACTAACTAATAATAGCAGAGAGCAATTAACTGTGATTATTTTTTAAAATTTTTAGTCAAATAAAATTTTGATTTTTTTTTTTTCTTTCGATAGCAAACTATATACTACTACTCAATTAATAAATATTAAATTCAGGAATATAATTGCAAAATATAAAAATATCATAAATAAAGAGAAAAAAAATAGAATAAAAGTAGAGACATGATGCATTATTATTATTATTTTTATTATTATTATTTTTATTCTTACCCAAGCAGAGACCATGCATATAATCCAAGGTAACACGAAGAACAAGGAATTTGTTTTTTTTTTTTTTTTATTTTTAGAGAGAAAAAAAGATAGCTATACTCACATTCAAAATTTCTCTTAATTGGACTGAATATCAAAATAAAAATAAGATAAATTTTAAGTATACACCTTTTTGATAACTATTATTAAAATATTTTTAAACATACTTATCATGGGGATTGGTCGTCCCAAATAATGATATTATGTCCCATCACCTGTCTTTTTTTTTTTTTTTTTTTTTTTTTTTTTTCGAAAC